>JAPDNY010000818.1:0-24174 GCA_029375565.1 Gekko gecko
CAAAGGTTTTAGCAACTCTATTTTGCTTCTCAGAATAACCTTGTGAGGCAGAGCAGCCGAAGGGCCGAACTGTATGTTGCATGCCAAAGAGTGTAACGGACCCCTGAGTCTACTGCTTCTTTTCAGGAAAAGTAATTTTGGGAGGGAGTGATTTGTAGTGCAAAGAGAAGAAGATGCGTTACCCTCTTCTCATCTGCTACTTCTCCATTCTACCAAGGGCCCCTTTCCAATGCTATTTTTTAAATATACACCAGCCAGACCAGAGAGGTATTTTAGTCCCTAGGACTATTGCTCCTAGGCCACTGAATTTGCTCCATAGGTGGGAATAGATTGGAACTCAGTTTCCCTGGTCCAGGACTGCTATACCACACAGCTCTCAATGTTATGGCATTCTCCAGTGGACAGCTCTTGATGGAAAGAAAGCTGTCCAGTCCTCACTGAGCTCAGGAGGGACAGCCATGCAGCCTGAAGGGCCAGCCACATCCACCACCACACTGTAGCCAATTTGGTAGCACACATGGTGGACAGTACCATCACTGACCAGGTCACTACTGCCTTGGAGTCCGATCAGATGGCTCTTTAGATCCGTGGGAGGCACAATTGCTTCACGGATCTAAAGTTAATGTCCAGACACAAACATCTGGGAAACGTCCCTCTTCCATGGGCATCCTGTTTTGCTGCGCTTCAGAGCCGTACTTAAAAGATACCACTTTAAATCTGGGGTTTTCGGTTACCTGTGGGACAACTGTGGACTTTCATCCATCTGATCGTTCCACCAGTGCGCAATCCTCCTGTCGGGGTGGTCTGACGTCGGACCATCCCGAGCAGGCACCATTTTGAAAAATCTCTACACATGCGCGAATCAACAAGGACACGCTGTCATGTCTATGCGCATGTGCAAAAAGTTTTTTTAAAAAAACCCACTGTGCTCCTCCTTCAACAAGGACGTGCTGTGATGCCTATGCGCATGCAGAAAAAGTTTTTTTTTAAAAAAAACCCACTGCGTGCACCTCCTTCAGTGGACGCTGTATAAACAATCCACAATGGAGGCAGTGTGCGGTAAGGCAATTCCCCCGGGGGATGTCTGGTTGTGTGATGATGGATTAAAAAGATCGGGATCAAATTTGAGCTGGCATAATGGTGGGATTAGCTGCCTGTCTGAACGCACCCTTGGTGTGCCTAGACGCCACTTCCCGTTAACAAGACAGTGCATGCAGAGGCCAAAGCAAGAGTTCTGAGCAGCCTCAAGGGGGTACTCAAAATGAACCTTGACCATAATTTTTTATTTGGATTTGAAGGCAGGGAACCTCAAGTTTCAGATGCTGTGACGGAGAAATACATGAATCATGTCACATCCATGCAATTCCCGGCAGACAACATTCACTACGAAAAGAGAACTGGTAAGGAGAATTTCTCCATAAAGAAAGGCTGCAGAGCTCGTCCTCTGTCAATGGAACTTCGTCACGCACTTCTCGGGACTTTACCAGGCATCTTAAGCAGTGCTCATATGCTCAGGGCTGCCAGGGAGTGCTGGGAGGGGGGAGGAGATTGTGCTTTCCCTCCCACCCTGCGTTTGCTAGTGGAAAGAGTGGTGGCAGGGCTCCCCTCCCTGTTTCTCTGCCTCCACATGTCCTGACCGAGAGAAAAGGGGGGAAAAGACTCCCTGCTGCGTTTTGCACACTGGCAAAAGCAGGGTGGCAGGAAAACTGGAAGCTCCTTCTCCCCCCTGGCAGTGCTTCGAGAATGGTTGAATCTGCATTTGCATTTTTAAATCAGTTTTAGTGCTGCATTTGCATTTTTAGATCAGTTTCGTGCTGCTGTGACGCTGTCTTTCTCTATGCTTGATGGTGTCACAGCAGCACGAAACTAATTTAAAAATGCAAATGCAGATTCGATGTACTGCGAGTTGGGCTGAGCGAACACTATTGGTACATGTTGGGCGTATCATATATTTTGGCTCTTACTCCTGCCAAGCAGCCAAATTCACAGCAGCTACTCCTAGAGTAGGTTGCGTACTGTTTCTTGGAAGGGATCGCATACTGCACAGCTGTGTAAGTCATGGCTCACCCCTTTCCAGTTCGAAAGCAGAACAGTGATTTACACAGAGGTATAAGAAGAAGACTTTTTAAAGCACGGGCAACTCTTATTATTTCACATTCTAAAAGTCACGTTTTTGGAGCTTGGAGGGAGCCCACTAGCCTGCCAGAGGGGTTGGTGCTTGTTCCCCGGGCAGCATGCTCTGCAGCAGGCAGTGGCTTCCCTGGTGCTTTGGCAGGAGACGAGTTGCCACTGCCAAGCCTCCACCTTTCTTCCTGAGTTGCCAAGAGAGGCAGGGAGTGGACCAAATGAAACCATTTCAGGTGAGTGAAGTAGCTGTGCATTCCAAAATGGAGGGAGATCTGAGGCCTTGTGTATGCTGGCATATTCAATTCTGCCTTTAAATATCTTGAGTGAATGAGTACAATGAGGATAGTCTTGTTCTTTAGGTGGGATGCCTGTGGGCAGTGGTTTCCTATCTCCATAGCCCAGGCTCTGAGGGTGTGGGGGAGCACCCTTGCCTTTTGCCCAGGGCCCCAGAATCACTAAGTCCGCCCCACCCCTGTTCCCTCCTGATCCATTCCAGACTTGGAATGGCTGATCATAGTTGTTGCCAAGTTCTGACACTAGCAGAGTAGGGTTTCCAGGTCCCCCTGGCCCCCAGCAGTGGATGGGCTATGGGATTGTCAGATCCGGGTTGGGAAATCCTAGTGCATGGAGCCCGGGGAGGACAGGGACCTCACAGTGCCACAGATTCCACTCTCTAAAGCATCCATTTTCTCCAGGGCAACTGATCTTTACAGTCTAGAGATGAGCTGTAATTCTGGGGGATCCCCAAATCTCACTTGGAGTCTGGCATTCTTATAACAGAGTATCATCTCCTGGGCTTGCAGTATATCTGTAACAATAAGAAGACAGGCGCCCTGCTATTTTTATCAGAAGACCACCTGCTGGTAGAATCCTCTAATAGTCCTCTTCATAGGTGTTCCCTGGGGTTGCTTTTGCATGCATCTTAAAGGATACTTGTAAGCAAAAGAACTTCAGAGGTTTCCAACTGACCAGAATCATTCTGTCAGTCTCTGGTGCTTTGAATCCCAAGCTGATCTGCAGAAATCAGCAGGTGGCAGAGGACTCAAGCTGAGAAAAAGAGACTGATGTCCCTAAAGCCACAGAGCTTGCCAGAATTCAGATCACAGCATAGAAATAAGCTATGATAACCATATCTCTTTTCTTCCTCAGGTGACTGCCCCGAGTGAGTTTCTGGTACATAGAGTCCAAGAAGTTCTGGGACTTGTGTGCATACTAAGTATTGTATTATTGAGCTTTGGCTGCTTTTTGGGAATGCAGGAGGGTGATAAGTGTATTTCAAGAAGATTTTGTTGTTGTTGTTGTTGTTGAGTCGCACAGTTGAGTCCAACTCACACTGAGGCAGGTTTTCTTCCCTAAAAACTTTGCTTGTGTGCTCTAAGAGGCCCTCTCACAGAATAATTATTGCCTTCCACAGGGAAGTTACAACTTACCCAGAGCATCATCCCACACCTCTGCAGCATCATAGTCATTCACATGATTTACACTGCAAATTTCCATTCATGTTCCAATGATTTCCTGCTCTGAGAGCCTGGTTTCTGTTTTCCCTGCTTAATTAAAAAAAGACTCCAAACTTATCTTTGCTGTATTTTTTTTTTGGTATTCGAAGAATGCTGTGAGATGAAATCTTCTTCACTGCTTTCAAACTTTCTCTTGGTAACAGGAGCCAAAATACTTTCCACTCCTTGCATTTGATTCACTGCATAGAGTTGAATTCTTTTATAAAGTTTGGCTTTCTTTACAAGAAGCCCTCCCCACACTCTCCTTCCTGAAATAAGGAGATTAAGGGCTTTTAAGGATAAGAACCGGTACTCTACTTTTCTACTGGCATTTATTTACTTATTATTTATTTTTTGCATTTATATCCCACCCATCCCATAAACGGGCTCAGGGCAGGTCACAACAGTTCAATAAATAAATACAATAAAAAACATATAAAATCCATATACCACTAATTACCTAGATGCTACATTTTGAACCAATTGAAGTTTCTGGAGTGAATTCAGAGGCATTCCCCCATGGAGTGCATTACAGTAATCTGACCTGGATGGGATCAATGCATTGTTAATCATAGCCAAAGGAAAAGCTGCAACTGAAATTGTTAAAAGGTGTTATGCACCACAGTACATACCTGAGCCTCCAAGTATAGACACAGTTCTAGTGGTACCTATGAACCTGCTCTTTGCTGGAATGCAGCCCCATCTTGAACATTCTCAGTCCCTGCTTTGCTCCATCACTGACCGACAGCACCTTAGCCTTGTTTGCATCGAGCTTCAACTTATTGGCCTTCACCTGTCCCATTATTATCAGCCACTGTGCATTCAGGATGTCCAGTGATCCCACCTGGCTCAGCCGGTTGCCGATCTGTGGTTCTGCAGGGGCAGATCATGGCCCAGGACAGACTGGCAATTTGCCCCGGTATCGAGTCGCGGCAAAAAAACCCCGGAGTAAACGATACCGGGTTTTCCCGTCCACACAGCGGGGGCCTCTGCCGGAAGAAACGGGATGGAGGCGCGCGGGACCGTTCAGACTGCCGCGCCGGAGGCGCGCTATATTCGCTGTTCCCCCATTATTTCGGCTGTGGGCGTATGTGCGCATGAGCGCATTGGGCAGTGGAGTGGAGCTCAGCCAATCACGCCGCTGCTGCCTCATGCCCAACGCGGGTTGCTCCCGGCTTTTCGGCTGCGCGTTCAGACTCCCCGGAAGCGGGGAAATGCGCGACGAACGCAGGCTTTCGTGATTTGCGACGGCTTTTATCAGGTGTTTTTTTAAACCGGCTCTGAAGCGCGAGGGCTCCGGTAAGCTCCGGGTGGGGGACGCCAGGCAGATGTGCCTGTGTGAACGTTCCATTTACTCCGATATTGAGTCGCTGTCAGCCCGGGTCCCATCCCGCGGCAAATTGCCAGTCTGTCCTCGGCCCATGTTTAGCTCTCAGAGGCTGATGGATCTTAATCCGGCTTGGTTAAGATTGCAATAGCACTGCAGAAGTGGTGAAGTAACTAGAAGGTTAACTCAGCTGTAAAATTACCCGATAGATGGGGGGGAGTGACAGCATGGTTTGGGGAGGGGAGAGGCCTCTACTAGATACAGTGCCATAGAGTCCACTTTCCAAACCAGCCATTTTCTCCAGGGGGACAGATCTCTGTCATCTGGAGTTCATTTGTAGTTCTGGGAGAGCTCCAGGTCCCACCTGGCAGCAACCTCTGAATGACTTGATACCACCGGATTTGCATGACTCAACTAGGCCTGGCTTCTTACTATTGTTTTACAGTAGCCATAGGCTACCTATAGCCAGCCTACGAAAGCCAGTGTGGTGTAGCAGTTAGAGCTTCAGAGCAAGGTCTGGGAGACCAAGGTTTGTGTCCCCATCTTGGTGTAGAAACTCACTGAGTGATTTTGAACCAGTCATATACTTTCAGACTAACCTATCCCACCAGGTTGTTATGCAGATCAAAAGGAGGAGAGGAGAATAATGTAAGCTGTTTTGGTCTCCACTGTGGAGAAAGGTGGGGTATAAAGTAAATAGATAAGAAAAATAGCTGAAGATGGGAGGCAAATAAAAGCTCGGTTGGTGAATGGCTGAGAAAGAGACAATGAGGAAGGCAAATGGGAGAGGATATGGAGGTTGCCAGGAGGAGGGAAAGAGGAAATAATGTGGGAAGAGGGACACAGGAGAAAGTGAGGCATCCCTCCAAAGTCCTTGAGGGTTCCTTACCATGCAAGTAGGCCTGGCCCAGTGGCTAGCACCACACAACTGAGTCATAGTTTCCTGTGTAGAGGCTGCTGAGATTGGGCAGCTTAAGACAGAGGGGCAGATAAAGAGAGGTTGGCTGCAAGGAAGTAAGGTTGCCAATTCCAGGTTAGGAAAATCCTAGAGATTAGGGGGCGGAGCCTGGGGAAGGTGGGGTTTGGGGAGGGGATGGACTTCAGATGGTATAATGCCATGGACTCCATCCTCCAAAACAGCCATTTTGCAGTCTATTTTGGGTTTTTTCTTAGTGAAATATGATCAATTTACAGGTGAAGTATAACAGAGGTAGAACAATCACTATCAGAACACTGCTTAACCTAACAAACAGGAAGTTGCTTAAATGTTATCAATTTGCCAAACTACTTATTTATTCAAATATTTATCTCCCACTTTTACTGTGACTCAAGACATCTTACAAATCATACTGAAAAGCATAATGGGTGTGCAAAAAATCCCCTCCACTCCATTATAGCATCATTATTGTCAAAAGGGCCCATAGGCTATAATGGAGAATCGATCCAGTGGTATCTGGGGCTTGGGGGGTGCTGTTTTTTGAGGCAGAGGCCCCAAATTTGCAGCATAGCTGCTGGAATGGTTTGACGACTGCTGGCCCACCTCAGTAGCTGGCTAGCCACAGGGGAGCCAACCAGGAGAAGCATCTTCATCAGGAGAGACAGCCACTTTGGCAGTTTATTCTGTCAGGGAACAGTGGTCAAGCTGGCAGTGGGCAGGAGAGAGGAGTGGACCCAGCACCCAGCCAATGGCATGAGAATACTCTTGAGTGGCAGTTAATGGGCCAATTGTAACCAGCAGCACAGACCCAGTATCTAGGGTGGTTTTTCCTGAGAAAGAATCACCCCAAAATAACCTCTGAACCTCTGCAAGTAGTGACTTCATAAAGCCAGGCTTGGCTTAAACAGTGCCTTTTGCTGGGAGAGTCTAGGAGAACCACATTTTAGCTGGGAAAGCTTAGGCCAAGTGCCAGGCCAGCGGCATGGTCAGACATCCTCCATGCGTCCCCCACACTCTTCTCTCCTGCCAACTCAGTCCAAAAGGACTAAGAATAGGCAAATCTCTGTCCTTGCCTCAGGCATCTTCTACTGATCAAATGGCTAGTCTTTTGTCTGTCAAATGTACAGGCAAGCAGGGATAAAGAGCCACTGGTCACTGTGTCTCCATAATGAATGGTACATGTTGTATGTTTCATGTCCCAAATCATTTCACACCTTGGAACTCAGGAAATATGTTTGGAATAATCCTCTCAAACTTGTCTCCATATACGTGTCTAAGATATCTGCATTTCCCTCACTTATGCCAGATCCATCAAGGTAAACATTGCTGTAGAATGGTAGTCCATTCAGCTTCATCCTGCTAAACATTAAGGAAAGGATTTTCTCCTCTGTCTGGTACCAGGGAAACACCAGATTGCCCTATTATTCCACAATGGGAATCCCATCAATCCATTGTGAAACTAGCTGCCACACTTTAACATACCTTCAGGATACATTTTGGGGTATAAATATATCTAGTCTTACACATGCCCGGTATGACTTTAGCTGGGCGCGCACAAAGCTAACACCCTGAGCACAACTCAGGTCCTCTGTGCTCTCACTGGTCGGTCCACACAGCTCTCATCCTACCTTGGATTACTTCATCTCTTCAGGATATGTATAATATTACTCTGACATTCCCCAACCCCCTGTTTGTCTGCTAACCACTTTCTATATCTTCTTGTATGCTTACAACCTCTGATCTGAATGTAAATATCTAGATTATTATTATTATTAGTTAAATAAAACCCATTTCTGTTACAATTTGAACAGGTCATTGCCTTAAACTAAGGGTCTAAAGAGAACTATCTCCATAAAAACTGATAGCACATCCACACTATACCCCAGCCTCGTGCTAGTTCTGCCTTTGTGGCTAGTTTCCCATTCAAAGAAAAGGCAAGATATTTATTTAATAAAGCTGTCTTGGGGTAACACAATGGCTGATGGAGCACACAGCACAGCCAATGGGAGTGTTGGAAAGTGCCAATATGCCAGGGCATCTATCTGTCTTTCTATCTATCTATCTATCTATCTATCTATCTATCTATCTATCTATCTATCTATCTATCTATCTATCTATCATCTATCTATCTATCTATCATCTGTCTGTCTATCGTCTATCATCTACCGTCTACCGTCTATCGTCTATCTATCTATATCAGATGACAGCTATATGGAGGGGAGGCCTTTCTAGTTTGGCCATGTTCCCACAGTGTGATATACCAACCTAAGTGCCAATGTACATGTGCTATCAAAAAGAGAGTGTGGCCAGTCTCAGAGGCTGGCATGTTTAGGCACCAGCCAAGGCTCACAGCCTCCTGCCCAAAAGGAGAAGCTTCATTTCCTAATAGGAGATGTGTCTATAGACTGCAGAGAACAAGAGAATTGCACTGTGCTGACTCCTCCCCTTCAAACTGAGCCAGAGGCCTCTGGAATGTTCCAGTGACTCCTTCCACCGCCCTTTAGATCCAGCAGCACAAGACAGTTGCACTGGGCTCCCCTGCAGTGTATCAAAAATTCTGAAGGGCTGAGAAAGGAGCTGGTTCTTTTTGGGGGGTGGGGGACTGTGACTGAGTGGGGAAACAGAACCACAAATATGGGGACTGCAACCTACCATGGGGGGCAGGCGGGCTGTAATGGCTGTTCCACTGAATGCCCCTTACCTAAGTGCTCCAAAAACCTTCAGCTGCCCCTAATTTAGATGCTATAAATAAAATTTAGTTGGCTTTATCCAGGTATCAGCCTGAACTAGCAATGTGGTTTACATCTTTATATCTGATATGACATGGGTGGACTGAAGTCTTTGATTGTGCAGAATGTCCTGTGTCTGTGCATCCTTCTTCCCACACCTGAAGGGCTCTCTGCAGCTTCTGATCACTGACCCACCATCCAAGGGTCTGCCAGAGTCCCATCATGAACCATCCGTGGGCGTATCTCCTAACAAGTTGCCTCCTGAGAAATCTAAAGTTCGGAATGTTCTCTCGTTTCCAGAGTGTGCAGAAACCATTACTTGGGAAAATAACCTTGCTATCTAAATGTTATCATTTTGCGTAACTAATGCTTTGGGATGGGGTGTATTTGATCAGGTGATGAATGTGTGACTACAAAGGGAGGGATCTAAAGTGAGACAGAATTAAAGAGCCCATTGAAAGCATTGACTCCCAACTGGTGTGAAGGGAGGACCATTGCAAGGATGAAAACAACACTGTTGATTATCCTGTTGGCATCCATCTCCCTGCTCCATGCCAGAGCTGACATTACTGACATTCCTGTATATCCAGACTTTGATGTCCAAAAGGTAAGCACCAAATGGTCTTTAAATAAGCGTTTAAGAAACCTCAGGCTGCTGATGTAAGAATCCCAGCAGGAGGTTTCAGGTTGCCCAGCTCTTTTTTTGCCTGTTTTCATTGGGGACAGCCATTTTGGTCTATGGCAACCAAAACAAGGGTCTTGGGGCTTCTTAGATTTCTATGTTAGATGTCTTATGGTAAACACGTTCATGAGCCAGACCCCCAACTGGTCAGACATAACAACCAGTTGGCAGAAATATGTCTTTGTGGACAATCAGGCAATGGCTTAGGGGAGGGGTGAGAGTTATAAACTGCAGCTAGAAACCCAGCAGTTCAAGAGACAGGTGTTAACATTGCAGAAATAGAAAAGAAGAATCAAGGAAGGTATCTGAAAAAGTGAACAGTGACTCACGAAAGCTCATACCCTACCACAAATTTTGTTAGTCTTTAAGGTACTACTGGTCTCTTACTCTTTTCTACTGCTGCAAAGAAAGGTAATGTTTATTATCCATATTCTAGTCCATGTTGAAACTGACTACTTACAACAGGTGATCAAGTGGTAAAGTAAACTGAAAGTGCCATCAAGTTGCAGACACCTTATTATTGGTGACCTCGTAGGGTTTTCAAGGAGAAAATGGTGGTTTGCCATTGTCTGTCTCTACATAGCAACCCCGGACTTTAGTGGTCTCCTATCCAAATCTTAACCAGGAACAACCCTCCTTAGCTTCTGATGATGGCAAAATCAGCTAGCCTGTGTCCTTAAGGTGAGGGCCACCGTTATGGGTACTATATATAAAAAAGCACCCCCCAGAACAAAAACTATTCAGTTCCGTTTGCTTGCTTCTTACATCAGTGTGCTTCTTTTCTGCCAATGAAATGCACTCAAAACAGTTTACAGTTTATAATGACTTATGACCTGATCAGTATGATTTAAATGAAAGACTGGAAGGGAAAAGAAGATAGACACATTCCGTTATCAGCTCTCACATCATATGTTTCCAAATAAATATTGGATGGGGAACTCCTGGAGGCAGTTCTGAATATCATTCAATTGTAGCCAAGCAACTGTTTTGTTATTCTTTTCTTGTGAGATGCCTTGAGTTGTTATAAGGTGACTAATACATGGTATAAGTAAATAAATGAAGCCAATGGAAGATGGGCTCATAACCATTTTGTGTGTGTGTGTGTGTCTCTCTCTCTCTCTCTCTGATGCATCAGAAGAAATGGCTGCTGGTGGGTCCCTGCCCTAGAAGGCTGTCTCTTCCTTAGCCCATCTGCCCCAAGGTGTTTGCCTGATCCTGTTTCCCTTTCCCTCCATCCTCATTCCACTGCCGGTGCCTCCTTAGCCTTGCTTGGCCTCCCTGCTGGCTGCCATATTCCCCTCTCAAGTCAGGAGTGTTAATTGAATCTCGGCTCCCAAGACCAAGGCACAGATTGTGGGGGTTTCAGAACTTGCACTTCTGGGGACAGAGAGGGTGGCAGGAGGCAGAGGAGCTCACCAGGACCCCGGATCCAGTCTTTGATGGCTTGATACTAGGAGAGATCAAGAAGGGGGTATTAGGCTGGCTGTCCTCAGAGTCACTTTTGCCTGTCTTAGTGCCCTCTAGTGTCGGGCAGGTCCTTCTGTAACACTGTGGGAGGAGGAGCCCTTCTTTCCCACCACTGTTCCACCCGCCCCACCCAGCCTCTGGACAGCTCTCTCCCCTCCCTCCCCCTTCCCAGCCCCGTAAAATACGGGCCTTGTTTAATTCGGGCCCTTTCTGCTTCTTGAATAACAAACTGATTTTGAGCTCTTCTTTCTAGCTTGCTGGGACATGGTATCCCATTGCAGTTTTCTTGAAAAACAGGGAGCCAATGAACACAATTCCCTTTGATGATGTAGTGGAGCCTTCGGCTGAAGGAGATATGGTTCTCAAGATGCGCTACATTCAGTAAGTTCCCATGCGTTACTATGATCATCGGCTTCCTTTGCAAAGTGCAACCTGTTCATAAAGTGTGTGTATGTGTTAAAAGGGCAAACCAACTAGCCAATGTGGTGTATTTTATTTATTTATTTATTTATTTATTTATTTAAATTTGTATTCCACCCTCCCTGCAAGTGGGCTCAGGGCAGATCACAGAGCAAAATGGAAACATCATAAAAATTTCAACACATATTAAATATAATTTACAAAATAATTAAAGCACTTTAAAACAGCATAGACTAAAACAGGTCACACTGTTCATATGCTTAAATGTCAAGCTGGTACCATTTTCTTCTTCTTAATCTGGGGCACATAAGGTAAACTTCAGCCGAGAGGTGGGGAGCGAGATTATATTGGACTCCTGCAGCCTCAACCAAAGGCCCGGCAGAACAGCTTCATTTTATAGGCCCTGTGAAATGGCAGTAAGTCCCATAGGGCCCTGATCTTACATGGGAGCATGTTCCATCAGGCCGGGGCCAGGGCAAAAAGGCCCTGTTCCTGGTTGAGGCTAAGCAGATGTCCCTTGGGCTGGGGCAACCAACAGGTCTTGATCGGCAGAGTGCAAGGCTCTCCGGGGCACATATGGGGAGAGGCAGTCCCTCAGGTATGTGGTGGTTAAGAGTGGCAGACTCTAATCTGGAGAACCAGGTTTGATTCCCAACTCCTCCACGTGATGCCAGCTGGGTGACCTTGGGCCAGTCACAGTTTTCTCAGAGCTGTTCTCTCAAGAGCAGTTCTCTTAGAGCTCTCTCAACCCCATCTGCCTCACAGGGTGTCTGTAGTGGGGAAAGGAAGGGAAGGTGATTGTAAGCCACTCTGAGACTCCTTTAGGTAGTGAAGGGCAGGGTATAAAACCAATTCTTCTTCTCCCCCTGTTTTGCTGTGATCTTTCTGAAGGCTGCTTTTGATATGATGTTTTTGGAAAGAATGCAATCAAAGCTTCCTTGTATGTGTATGTATGGGATGATGTACATTTGTTTTAAATATCCTGCCCACATCAGTGCCATTTTCCTGCGGCAGCCATCGTTCCCCAATTATGGCTTTTTAAAAATATCACTAATAGCTATATTCACATACGGTTATAAAGTTATAACTGTTATAAAGTTATAACAGTCAATTACAACAGTCTACTAGTTCCCAAATTGCAATTATTTTTAAAAGTGTCTCTAGCTCTTTTCATTGCAGAGTTGTAAGAGGAAAGGTATTGTCCACACATTTCTCTTAATAACTCTGCAAACAAAGCAGCTAGAGACTTCTTTAAAAACCCTGCAGTCTGGGAAGAAGTGTGTTTTTTGTAACAGCTATACAAATGTAGTGAGAGAGTGTGTGGAGAAATACCTTCTACTCTAGAAATCATATCAATATTCCAAAAATTGTGACTGCACTCTGCCTATGAACTGGGACCTGGCTACAAGTTTGTAGTGGGCAAAAAGGAAAGGTACTGGTAATGAGTTATTAGACTTCAAGCTCTGAACACGTCAGTACTTAGTTATGCGGATGGACCTGGCCCAAATAAAACAAAAGGTTTACTATCTGACAGTTTGCAAGAACATCACTCCTAAAGAAGCTAGAGAGTATTTTCTTCCTTTGGGGCAGAAAGATCATGACTGAATCTGACTCCAGAGGAGGTACTTCCAAGGGGAGATTATATATTCTCAGGACATGAGGAAGGAGCTGTTTTGCTCTTCTCCTTGTTCGTCTGTCTTGGATGGGCACTCGCTATGAAAGTGTGGTGTATCCGCAGGGAAACATGGACGCAGGGCTACCATGTGCTCGGACCGGTTCTGACCGGTCCACCACGCGGCCAGGCTAGGGCTTGAGCTTCGTGTCTTTAGACAATAGACTGTAGGCTCCTCGCATTCTTCCAATCGAGGAGCCCGGGGTAACTCAATTAACTGTAAATAGCAAATCATGGGTGTTGTGTGTGTTTGGGGTGTGGGCTCACTGGGGATAAAAGCCGGCCTGCGAGCTGGCTTAGTTGTCTTGTTCCTGATCTAAATAAAGTATGTGGGAGCTGAAATCACTTGTCAGTCTCAGTACTTTTCAGAAAGACTGACTTCTTACCTAGAGACTCCCATCTTGAGTATGTGTTGAATAGAGCTTCCAACCTCCAGACGTGGCCTGGAGATCTCCTGCTATTACTACTGGTCTCCAGGTTACAGAAATCAGTTCCTCTGGAGAAAATGGCCACCTTGGAATGCAGACTCTATGGCATTGTGCTTTGCTGAGGTCCTTCCCCTCCCCAACCCCTTCCCAGGCTCCATCCCCCAGATCTCCAGGTATTTCCCAAGCCAGAGCTGGCAACCCTAGCAAGAAGTCCTAGCTCTGAGAACTATGATAATAGGAGACTTTTAAATGCGAGGGGGGCACACATAAGAGAGGGCCTTTTCAGTGGCAGCCCCATGACTATGGAACAACCTCACCAAGGAGGTGCGCCTGGCCTCCTCACTGTCAGTCTTCAGGAGGTAATTGGAGACAGTTTTATTTAGGGCAGCGTTTGACTGATTTAGTTTTTATCTGTTGGCAGGCCGAATTGGAGTTTATGAGTTGTGACCTTTTATGGGTTTTTATAATTGTTGGTTTATTTATATTGCTTTTAGTGTGTGTTTTTAAATACCAAATTAATTTATATTGTAAGCCGCCTTGAGTCCCACAAGGGGAAAAGTTGCAGATGGTAGCTGTTTTGGTGTGCAATAGAATGGTTAGATTCAAGTCTAGTAGCACCTTAGAGACCAATAAGAGTTTCAGGATATAATATTTCCAGAGTCGAAGCTCCCTTCCTCAGACATGAAGAGGAATGGAGATCTTTGAGTCTGCTTATCTCATTCAGAAAAGGGCTGTGGTGGCTAAAGTGGTTAAGACGCTGAACTGCAGACTGGAAGGTTGGTAGTTCAGCAGTTCGAGACCCGAGTGCCGCATGATGGAGTGAGCTCCTGTCTCTGGTCCCAGCTCCTGCCAACCTAGCAGTTCAAACGCAAGAAATTGCAAGTAGATAAATAGGTACCACTTTGGTGGGAAGGTATCAGTGTTCCGTGTGCCTCAGCGTCTAGTCATGCCAGTCACATGACCACGGTGTGCTTCCTAGCTGACCTCCCGGCCACCTCTGGGTGGTGTTTGCATGTTGCTTCATGAGCGGCAGCCCCTATACTCTGGCGAACTCTGGTTAATGTGTTGTCAGAGTGGATACGGGGACAGAGCTAGTATCTTGTTTGGTTGCAGGCCCTGGTCCCAGAGTCCATGTCCATGTTTGGAAGGGTATTGTAGTGGTGCGATGTTGTTCCAGGTTAGGAGACTGTGGGCAAGATAAAGGTTTGTCTCCTAAAGACTGTGATAGAGGAGTATCATTGTCCAGCATAGGCAGCATAATGTGTTGAACTGGTTTGAGCTGAGAACTGTATGTGACCCCCCCCAGTGGAGATCTGTTGTTGTTTTGTTTGGGCCAATCTTGTAGCAGGTTATCCCTTGGTATCACTCTGGCTTTGCTGATCTGTTTCCTTACTACATCAGGTGAGTATTGTAATTCCAAGAATGTCTGCTGTTGATCCTGCAGGTGAGCAGCTCTGCTTGAGGGATTGGAACAGATGCAGCTGTAGCATAGAGCCTGTCTATAGACAATGGATGGTTCAGTGTGTTTAGGTCGGTGACTGGAGGCCTAAAGACAGGATGGTGACTGGAAGCAGGTAGGGAGAAAGGTGACTAAGGTCACGTCCCCATATGCCAGATAATGCGGAGCAGGGGGAAGTGAGGCTATCTACTTCATAGCAATTTGCACAATCACACAATCCCGGTTCCCTAGCAAGTTTTCTGACACCGGGAAAATCAAGTACTTTCCAGGTATTTGTGCTCCCAATCCACAATTTTGCCTGTCTGGACAGCCATCTCTCACAATGATTGCGATCAGGTCATCTGGATGTCCTTCTTCTGGTAGGCTTGTTTTTGTGACTTTCACCATTATGTGCATGCATATGCATGCACATATGCACCTATGCACATGCACACATATGCAAAGAATTTTTTTTTTAAAAAAATTGTGCCACACTGCCACTTGGGCAGCACGGCTGTCTGCGATCACACAGGGAAAGTCTGTCTGTGGCCCATAGCAATCCATTTGATAGTGTGCTTTAACTCCGCTCTTGAGATGGAGCGAAATGGGTTGCCGATGGGTGTGGGACGCTGGCCAGATGTTCACATCTGATTGTGCCTGTTAAATCTGCCCGGCATTCGTCCCTCTCACGCAGCTAATTGTGCGTGTGATTGGAGCCTAAGAAAAGTTTTAAATAAATAATTATATAAACTTCAACCATTACTAGCCTATCCTAGCAACAACATCATTGGGAAAAGTATATAGTTGAGGCTTTTGAGGTCTGAGTGTTTTCACCATTTCTTTTTATCCTTGTTCAGCTTGATGCTTTACAGACCAACATGCATATTTTAAAATTTGGCTGTTAAACAAATATGTTTTGAATGCTCAGAGCATAATTCCTGTAAACACACCATGCTTATTTTGTGCTGCTTTCTGAAGAGAGGAAAGGAGGAGGGAACAGGTGAGTCCTAAGGTGTGAAAACTGTGATAGATGCTCCCTGCATTACCTAAGAGGACCAAAAGAGGCAATATGGCAACTAGGCAGAGTCTTTAAACAGCAATGCAGATGCAGACTGCTAAATGTGCAAGTCCATCTAGCAGGAGATTTATTGGCGGCAGCAGATACTACATGCCAGGAGTGTAGTTGTTGTACTTGAGGAGGGAGGGAAAGGGGTGGTGCCATCAGGCAGAGAGACCTTGAACAGTTGCGAGGCTCTGCCAGGCTCCTGGGACACAAGGGACTGGGTCTTGTGAGCCCCTTCCTTCACACAGTGGTATTTCTATGGCACATTTTTAAAAGCCTGGGAAAGCCCTCCAGCAGTGGGGGAGAGGGGCAGACACAGAAGGCAGCGGCAAGAAAAGTGTGTGGGGGAACTTCCATGTTGCTAGTCATTGCCATGGTGGATGCTTCTGCATTTGCAGCAGCAGAATCATCTCCATGTGGAAACAACCTGTCTTTCCTTTTCTTCCCTCAGCGATGGAGCATGTCAGGTGGCTGATGTTAAGGTGGTGCACACAGATCAGCCTGGTGTATTCACGGTTCCTGGTAAGTGTGAGTCATTTCCAGACTGGAGAGAGATAAGACACTTTTCCAGAGATGAAGTCAGCTTGGCAGAGGTATTGCCATTTGTGGAGTGCACAGGCCCCTTGTTTTTGCCTCTGATCAATAGGTTTGGCAGACTTTTGCACTGTTTCATAACCCTCTTGGGTCAGAGATGACCATGGGAAATTCCGAACCAGTTTCATTTCCATGGAAGACCGAACCAGTTTCATTTCCATGGTGCCCGTCTCAGTCCATCAACTGCCTACAAATGGTGACTGAACCAAAAGAAGGGGGCAATTGCAACAAAAAACACAACTTTGAGGCAGAAAAGCAAATATATGTTTCAACAGACTAAGAATATATATGGGGTCCCAGTTTCTTACGCATTAGAACTGTAAGCACACTCAAGAAGAGATGATCACTGTGAGATTGTTGTCCAAGTCTGGAGAAATGGTCTATTTCTGGAGGTGGTGCTTTGAAAAAAGTGTTTTAATGTTCCTTAACTATTCTCAGTGAAAAGACAAAACAAAGGTTTGGTCTTGGATCCTGTTAATATTGCTTCCTGCCATCTGTTTACTGAGTTGGTCAGGGATGGGACTGCTTTCTGGGAAAAGATGGTGCTTCTGGGACTGCCTCGCATCTGTCAGCTGTAGCAAGAAATCCCAGTGCATTCTGCCTCCCCCGCCTTGGGGTATTGTCACTTTCCATAATCAGATGTGTGGGGGGTCAGTGTTGCACAGCACTTCTGTATTCAGAGGTGCTTAGAGCAGTGGATTTATTCAACAAGTTGCCTGCATGTAATCTGATTGTTTTGCTGCAAATTCTAGAACCTGTATGGAGAGAAGTGAGATTTCTGTATTTTCTGTTTCAGCTACCAGTGAAACTGTACGCATGGTGGATGTAGATTATGAAAGCTACCACATTGTACATGTTGTGCTTAATGATAGCTATAGCATGTATCTCTTAAGTAAGTGTCATTGATGAAACTGGGAATGTTAGCGGTGGATGGGATAAGAAAATGTGCTGGACGTAGTTGAGAATTTTTGAAAAATGTATGTTTTGATGGTTAGAAATCATGCTCTTCATTCAAAGAGGTCATAATAGGATAGATAGACCCGCATATAATCTAACTAGCCTCTTCATTCAAGGAGGTCATAATAGGATAGATAGACCCGTGCTTCACTACGGTATTTACGTTCCGTGAATCCAGTTATAATACTGATGATGTCAAGTTTGAAATGTAACATCTGTTGTAGGAATTTTAATAAGAACATAAGAGAAGCCAATATTGGATCCGGCCAATAGCCCATTCAGTCCAACACTCTTGTGTCACACAGTGGCCAAAAATACCAGGTGCCATCAGGAGTTCCACCAGTGGGGCCAGGACACTAGAAGCTCTCCCACTGTTGACCCCCCCAAGCACCAAGAATAAAGAGCATCACTTGCCCCAGAGTCCCTATCTACACCTTGTGGCTAATAACCACTGATGGACCTCTGCTCCATATGCTTATGGAGGATGCTAAATTTTTGTGAGAAACACCTACCCACCATGAAAGGTAGTATACCCTAGAGAACTAACGACAGTTTACAGTCAACTGTGCATGAAAGGCCCCCCTGTCTTAAAAAAGAAAAAGGATATATAAGAGGAAATTTTTGGAACTCAGATGTGAGTATTGAGTTGAAGCATTTTTTTAAGGTGTTCACTTCTTTGATACATAAATTTGCATGTGAGCTTCATGGCTGGACATGGATTTGAACGTCTTGGTCCAAATCCAGCTAGAACGCTATGCTGGCTCTTACTGATATAACATTCTCCAGTGGTCAGATAGAGAGAAAGAGCTGCAGAATACAGACCAAACTGGGAGGGGAAGTTGTATATCCCAGAGACCACCTCATTCCTACCTGCAGACTGTATTGGAAGTATTGGAGGAAGAAATAGACTGGCCTTACTATCCAGTTGTTAACCCCTTCTACCTTCCACGGCCAACCAACTGAGCAGGGAGGACACAACAAGGGGTCTTGAGCAGAGCAGATGAAGGGGTTCAGATCCAAAGTATATTGGCTGGTCCTTCTACCCTCATCATTCTTTTCAACAAGACTCTTTCCTTGGGCCTCAAGGCAGAACACGAGAAGTATCAGATGATGTGAAAACAAAATTCAGGGAACTTGCTGGAACTCTGGGATTTGATGTAAACCAAATAGTCTTTGAAAATCTAGCAGGTAAGAGAAATTACTTCTGGAATTTATACCAAGTTTTCTGAGGGAAATAAAGACCCATGCCATGAATGTAGATTCTCTTGGCCATATGAATAGCTGGCCGAAGGAGGAAGAGCTGGTCCTGCTAAGACAAGTCTCCTTGATAAGAAAAGAGCATCAAGATATTCATATCGGCATGGTACAAGTTGTATAAAGCCATGTACAACTTCTCTAGGAATGTGGGGGCTAAAGAGGATGGGATCAAACTGCCATATAGATTGCAGTTCTTTTAATGCTTAAGACAGCTTGTAAGTATGACAGGTATTAACTACTTGCAAACTTAGGCTGATTTCGCACTAGAGCTGCCTCAATGTTGCGCCGACGTTTGCCCCGATACTATTGGTCAATTTCACACCCGAAGCCGTGGGGCTGCATTTTGGCCCGTGGCTTTGCCCGATTTCCCCTGCAGTTTCGTGATCCCGTTTTTTGAGGATCACGAAACTGCGGAGGAAATCGGGCAAAGCCACGGGTCAAATGTAGCCCCGCAGCTTCGGGTGTGAAATTGACCAATAGTATCGGGGCAAACAGTGGCGCAACATCGAGGCAGCTCTAGTGCAAAATCAGCCTTTGTCTCTTCTATTAATGGAATATGATGATAGTACTGACTACCAGAGCTATTTTTGGGCAGGAACACACAGGAACGGAGTTCCGGCTGGCTCCCGAGTTGGCCACACCCAGCAGGAACTCATTAGCATAATAGCCCACACCTAACAGCAGAAACTCATTAGGATTGGCTTCATTAGGGGTGTGTGGCCTAACATGGAAAGGAGTTCCTGCTACAAAAAAAGCCGTGGGATTTGACAACAAACAAGGTAAACAGAATAAGAAACAAAAGGTGGGTGTGGCTGGATGGCCACACTTCTGGTAACATGGGGGTGTGGCCTAATAGGCTAATGAGCTGTGCTGTCAGGGGTGTGGCCTAATATGCTAATGAGCCCCTGCTGTCAGGTGTGGCCTGTTATGCTAATGAGTTCCTGCTGGGCTTTTTCTACAAAAAAAGCCCTGCTGACTACTATTCATGTATATTTTTTCCTTTTTATGTATTCTTACACATCTTTTGTATATTTGTAAAATATTTTTTTTTTAAAAAAAGGAAAGAAAAAGGCATCTCATATGAGCAAAATATGGAGCCTATTCTTACACTGAAAAGCTAAAGTGTTTGGAGAAACACTACTCCACTTTAGTACTGAGGGCCAAACTACACAATGTGTTTTTTGATGAGTCTGGTCTGGATTCCATGCACCCAGCTTCCTATCCCAGCAGCCACCCAACAGTTGTGAGAAATGTTATTTTAAAAACAGGAGAGAGCACAATTCAGCTCAGAACTCCATTGTGGGAGGATGGTCACCTTCCCCCATGCCACTTTCCTGAGACTAAACAGGCCGAGTTGAAAATTGTTTGCAGAACGTTGGAGCTGCATGTGCAAGAAATACTCACTGTATAGCTCCAATTTTATGCAAATAACTCCCTGTCAGGGCACTTTGGCTCAGTAAAGTGAGGATGAGGAGGCAGGAACCACTCCTTCCCCCACATCACAGTTCTGAGGTGAATTGAGTTTTTGCCAATTTTTAAAAGGACATTCCCTGTAGCTGCTGCGTAGATGTGGGGAAAAGCAAGGTAGGTCCTTCCATCTGCACATGACTTGCCACAAAAACATATAATTTCATTTGGCCCTGAGGTAGCCGGGGATGAAGGCCAGGAATTTCAGGATCCAACGCTGAGATGAAGCACTAGAGCCATGTGTCCCTTCTCCCAGTGCAATAAGGCAACAGCAGTTCCTCTGATTGGCAGGCAGGCTCACATTAGGCTGGCCCTCCTAGAAATCAGAGGAACTGGGCTTTTTGTTTGTGGCTCTTCAGGTACAAGTTTGCCCTGAGTTTAACACATCCCTGTCCTTGCGGACCCTGAACTGAGGAACACATCCTCTGGGTCCAAATTTTGGGCAAGATTGTCTGGAAAAAGACAGAGACTCATTTCCTGGCCTTGGGGCATCGTTGTCCTGTTCATAAAATCTCCCCTGTAGCCATTTTCCCTTGCTTCCTAATGCACACTTGGAAGGGTATCTGGTTGTGAGTTGCCAACTGACTGGAAAAATCAGCTTAGGTCACTCCTGTGCTGGTTTCTTTGCTGACATCTGCAGATGAAGCTTTCTGCAGTATGGTGATAGGAACATAATTTTATAGATCAGTGGACAATTATGGGTTCAATTTGCTGGGCCTAATCCCACATCTTGCTGTGGTGACCAGATCTCTTTCCTTCCACAGATTCATGCCCATAATGTTACTAAGTACAGGTAAGTTCTCAGAAATTGAAAGGCTGAGTGTTGGTGGAGACTGAATCCTACACTCAAGGTCATAAAAACCAATATGAACAGGCAGCCATCAGATTTGAGAAGAAAAGTGACACAGCCAAGATCGTATGCTTTCTACACATGTGAAGGAAACAATTGACAAAGTAGAAATCCGGGGACCTTTTGGAACCATAAGTGGATATGATCTTTGTAATTTTGAAATGTAACATTCAGGCACGTTTTGAAAAAATGGTTCTCATTGGGGAACTGGGAAGGAAAAATGCTGCTGGGAAAAAAGCTACCGTAGTGACCCCCTCTCTTTATGCTCCTCAGCCCAACATGGGATTGCTGAAGTGAGTTGCAGCACAATCCCATTCAGGTCTGCTCAGGAAAAATTGCCTCCTATGTTCAGTGGAGCTTACTCTCAGCTCAGATAGGTGTGTTTAGGATTGCAGCTATGAAGAAATTCAAAAGCCCATGTCAGTGATGAGATACCCCACTTTGCTCAGCTGGCAGAAGCAAGCTACTGCAAGGGCGACCTGGGGGTGGCATTCTCCCAGGGGACTGGATTTTCTGAGGCAGAAAAGTGAGGGAGGCACTGAGGCCATGCAATCTGGACTATGTCCCTGGTGGGCCCTAGGGGCTAAGGTCACCACTTCCCCATTGCAGCTGACTCAAAGCCAGGGCTTCTGTTCCCTTCACAGGGCATTCCGGACCCTTCCTGGCTGGGCACAGAGGAGAAGTCTTCTCCATTCCTGGGGTGGCATCAAAAAACTGATTCTGAGTTTGAATTTGAGATTTTAAAGTTCTACACTCACCAAGATTCCAAGAAATGTATGTAGCTGCAGAAAGATTCCAAAAACAATTTAAAAAATTGAGTAGGAAAGACCAAAATATAACAAAAAGTGTGCAGGCTCCTCAGTACTTCAAAACCTTTCACAAGGCTGGATGCTCCTGTTGAAATAAAACAGAACAAACAAGGCAGAGGGGAGCAAACTAGATGTTTAAGGTCATGATGGAGATACTCCCAGTCTACAAATGGTGGAGGCTTAAGATGGGGGTTAAGAGCCGATCTCCAACACAGGCAGCACTGTTTGCCTGCAGCAGAGTGTAGGGGATGGTCTGCAGTGGTGGCCAAACCACATCTGGGAGAAGTGCACCTGCTACCCATTACTGTCCTTCTCCTTGAGGAATCCAGAATTAGTTTTCAAGGAACCACTTCATGTGCGATGATGTTGTGCACATGCGTATAATTTGGAAGAAAGACGGAAAAGAGATCATGTTGCATTTTTCCTCTTATTAAGCACACCAGCAAAAGTCTCTTTCACAATCCCATTTGTCCTTCGACAGGGAAATCAGAATTTGGAGGAACGTTCGAGGAATTCAACAGGGAAATCAGAATTTGGAGGCATGTTCGAGGAATGTACAACCAGCATTATTAGCACCAAGGTCTTCCAGATGACCCTCACTGCAGTCTGCCACATCTTCTGATTAGATTTCCTGCATCGGAGGCCTGGCCTCTGCCAAATGAATAGAAAGACCCAGAGAGTATTTCTCTGCTGAATCCTTGTGTTTGTTTGGAAAATACACCACAGCACCAGAATGAAATTTACAGGAATTCTTTCTGCTTTCCTTCCTTCTTCCAATGAAGACTAGAAGAAGAAGAGATTGGATTTATACCCCGCCCTTCACTTGGAGTCTCAGAGCGGCTTACAAACTCCTTTCCCTTCCCCTCCCCACAACAGACACCCTGTGAGGTCGGTGGCCCTGAGAGAACTCTAACACAAACTGCTCTTTCAAGAACAGCTGTGCCAGAAGTTGTGACTGACCCAAGGTCACATCAGCAGGTGCAACTGGAGGAGTGGGGAATCAAACTCGGTTCTCCTAGATTAGAGTCCTTGCACTTAACCACTACACCAAACTGGCTCTCTGACTAGTAATGATGGCCAACAAACTGGTAGACTTCCCATTTTGACCTGAGTAACATTAGCTTTACACGTTAGCTTTAAAGTTAAGATGTGCTACATAGTCAATGTTGATGGAAACTGCCAACAAGTTACAGCCAATTGTAACCCCTAGAGCAGGGTTCCCCAACCTTCTGCCATGTGAGGGCCACATTAGAGTGCCCAGTGCCTAAAGAGGGCCACGTATAAAATTATTAGACCAAGAGTAAACATTCAGAGGTCAATGAAAAAATGTTAACTTGAACACAATCCATTTTGAAACAATATTTTTATCTAGCTACACATGCTTACCTAGTTAGAATGATTTTTGTGGCTGTTTTCTCTTAGCCAAGACATTAATGTCCAAGTCAAGATTTGTGCCAGAATGTTATGTTATGTAAAGTGTTATGTAAATGTTCATCTGTAAGTCTCGACACTTGGATTTCACAATTTTGATCTTGGAAGAAATTTGTTCACAGATTTATGGGGTGCCAAAGACTGTGAACAAGCCAGCAGAAAATTTCTTTAGGGTGATTAATGTATCAGGTAGCCCAGAATAGAAATCTAACAGACTATTTTCTTTGTAAATGTCTCTGAGATTACCACCACCTTGCAACTCAATTAGTTCCATCTGAAAAAATTTCCTTGCATCTTCTGGTACTACTTCAAATGGATTCTGAAACATTCTTATTTTCTTTCTATGCTTATGGCAATCAGTGAATCTGTTCTGGAATTCCACCTGCAATAGGTTTAGGGCTTTGATGTGTCTTTCAACATTGAATTGTAAATTCCTGTCCTCATCAAATTTTAGGGTAGTGATGGGTGGAGTATAAAGCCAATCGCTGCTGCTGCTGCTGCTGCTTCTTCTTCTTCTTCGCTAACTTGCTTCACAAAAATGTTTAGTTTTGCTTCAAAAGCTTTCAGTTCAGAATACATGTCACAAACAAACTTTCCTTTCCCCCACAACCATAAATTCAGTGTGTTCAGATGCTCTGTGATATCAGTTAAGAAAGCTAAATCAAAAATTCATCCAGGGTGAGAAAATACTTCCTGACCTTTCCTTTCTCCTTGAGAAAGATATCAACTTCATGATGAAGACTGCTAAGCCACCTGATTTCTACATGGTACAATATATCTCCATATTCTGCATCTATCTCTGAGATAAAGTTTTGAAATTGTCAATGAGTAAGGCCATGATGCCTGATGTATTTAATTCTGGATACAACAATATGCATTACACTTTCCCGCTGAAGAATCTCAATACAAAAGGCTTGCTGATGGATGATGCAGTGAAATTGTATGGGGAGTAAATTGTTCTTGTGCTAGCTACTTCAAAGTGGGGTGCCCCAAGAAAAATAGCAAAGGCACACACTAAGTTCA
>JAPDNY010000819.1:0-24133 GCA_029375565.1 Gekko gecko
AAAGGCATTGAATGCATAGAAGTTCAAGCGCAAATGAAAGCAAGTTAAAAGAATCATTAGAATTCATGCTTCACTAAAAACAGGCATTGTTTCTTTAAGAGAGTTGATTTCATGAAGTTACATATAAGCATTAATTCATAAAAGCATATACAATTCATTGGATACATTATCTTCGTCCTTCCTCTCAGGCTGCTTAGTTTCGCAAAGTCTCTTATGCGCACCAACGCTCCATTCATAAAACGAGAGGAAGGCTCTCTATACATTGTAGCTACGGTCTTTCAGCGAGCTGCCGTCGGGGACCACGAAGGATCCCGATCTTCTTCGGTTGTTCGGCTTCGGTGGCTCTTGTCCTCCCTCGGCTCGGACACGAGTCAGTCTGGCCAAGGGGGAGGAGGGTAATTTGCATAGTGGGGCAGGGAGTCCCCCCCTAGCTTCCTAAAGCACCTTGGGCGTGCGGTTTTCACCTGAAGCGGCGGCTACCGGAGCCTCCAAGCATGCATGCCTTGACAGAACACAGCAAGCCTGCATGGAGGTCACCGATTACCATATGGTGTACCTAGAAGAGGGTTGGTTAATGAGTCACCATGGATGTGAAAGAGGTTGCAGATTGGGGCTATTCTGTTCCCATGGCTGGTCTGATAACTCTCCCTCCCTTGGGGGGGAAGGAAAGCATTGTGCCGGCTTGGGCTGTCCCTCGAACCCAGGCGTCAGGAGGAGGACGGCACCGGTAAGCTCAGGGCTCGAGGAACAGCTCGTAGCCATTGGCTTTTTAAACGGGAGCCATGGTGCTCCGGAGGGAATGATGTCAGGTCATACCTCTTTTAAACCAGGGGGACCCTAGCGGGGGTTCCCCGATCATTGCAGTAAAAGAATAGAACACAACACACACACGAAACACAGGGGTTCCCCTGTGCCATAAACATGGGCTGTTCCAGGGGCTCCCCTTTTATGGAATGGTTCATCCCTGGGGTTCAAACTATTCACAGTCGGAGGCTCCTGAATATGCAAAACACTTTCCCAAAAAGCTTGCTGGGTAAACCGTTTTTCCCCAAAAAGAAAAATTTATTAAAAATATTTAGAGACACTTTTGCAGAGGCAAACAAGAGCAGGGTGAGGCTTGGTAGAGTGGTCAAGGCATGGGCACCGATTGCTGGGGTGCTACCTTTCTCCCTGCAACCGTGAGGGTGGAAGGGGAGCAAGGCGTGCCGAGGCTGGAGCGGTTGTTGGACAAGCGATGCCACCGGGCGTCGGGCCAGGCGCCCTGAGCATTCTCCGCTGCTTCCGTAGCAGAGGGAGGACTAACACGCTCAGTGGCTCGAGGGCTGTTCTTCAAGCCCTGTGCCTACTCGCGCCATGACAAGGTTTTGCAGTGGCAGCGAGCGTGAGCCGACGCACGGTGTGCCTTGTCCAACAAATGCATCAAACATGCCTTCCTGACCCTTGGTTCGAATACAAGGGTCTACCTTGGGCTTTTTAGCCCACCCTTTCTTGGTTAAAGAATAGAACTAAATACACCTCTGCTTACAAGTGCCTACTGTGCTGGGGAGGACCCAGTGAGGTAGAGAACTTGGAAAAGTGGAGAAAAACTCAGGAAACTCGTTGTCAGAAATTGTCTCCCGGGCAGGAGATTCCGGGAGTTCCTATATGTCTCCCGGGCGGGAGTTGGCAAGCAGCTTTTTAGGGGGAAGGAAGGTGATTTACATATTGGGGTTGATGTCTCTTGTTTGCCGCAGGGGTCTATGGGTAACGCACGAAACGGGGGAGTCCTGCACGCCTCTGGCGGTCCCCAGAGTCTTGGAACTGATTTTATTGTGTTTTCGGGCGGCAACCCTTCCCAGTGGTGGTGCCATTCATGGATCGCCTATTTTCTAGGTGTCACCATGACTGGCAAGGTGGTTGGGGTTCAGCTCGTGGCTGCTGCTAGTCAGATTCCAGCATCCATTGCTGACACCCAGCTCAGATTCCCTTCCGAGCTCAGCACCTCCCACACAGGATGTGTTTCCTGGTGGCTTGCACAGGCGCTGAGTTTAAGGGTCTGAGATAGGGGAATTTTCCCTTTTTAGCAGGGGGCTTTAACGCCTCCGTGGGGACTCTAAGTAGGAGCACCCATTTTGACCTGGGACCCCCTCTGTGGGGTCCCTACTTTTCATGGTTACAAAGATAGAAACATCATAAGCAAGAAGGAGAGTGGGGGGGGACACAAAACAATAAAAGGTTGGCGGAAGGCTATCTGAAGCCTCCCCCCCTTGAGCAGGGAAGGGCATGCGCATAAAGGCTATTGAAGTACTCGTGGTAAGGGCTGGGACGTGCCCTTAGTCTATGTCAGGTGGAAGCGTGCATGCAAATGTACGCACGCCCTGCACATGCTGGGTTATAAACTAAATTTCATCTAAAAGTGGGGAAAAGTTCATAAAAACACCCTTAAAAAGGGTCCTGCTGATTGCTCTGAGCAGAGCCCATTCTCCTTTGTTTGGAGAAGAGGGTCTGCATAAGGCGGGGCACTCAGCATGACCTAAAAGAGAGTGAACTGAGGTTGGGTAGGCCGAGGTTGCTCCAGGCAGGACATGGCCTACCGAGCTTTTGTGCTTGGGGTGGAGCAGGCGAGAATTCTGGCTCTTGTAGCCAGGCTTACACTCTCGCTCTGTCTGTCTCATAGCCTTAAACTCAACGCTTTTGCAACCAACTGGGTTCCTCAGGAGGAGGTAGTGAACCTTGCAAGCTTGGTCTCACTGGACCCCACACTGACGGTGAAACCATTGGTGGCCCCAGGGCTGACAATAGGAACCGTGGCTAACCCTCTGCATTGCACTTGCAGGGTATCTAGCACGCCTTTCCGTACAGTCGTGCTAGCTAGTCGTGTTCTATCCTGTCACCTGGGAGGCATTGAGCTCAGGCTTTTGGGTAACCACCCTAATTTTTGACTAGGGCCTAATGAGGCCCACCCTTTCCTCAGCTCAAAAATAGAATCAAAAAAATATACATACAAGTAAACAGCTAAAGGACACAGAGGCCTAGAAAAAGAAAATGAGGCCTTCTGTTTTAATTTATGAGATTTTCTAGGCCTGGGGTCTTAGGGTCTGGGGTTCATGGAGCTGAAGTGGTCATGGGCAGTATATTGGGCCATTCTGGCCATGCCTTCTATCTTTTTGACCTGTTTTCTGACTCATATACTTATTCAGATCAAAGAGAAGGCCATGATAATCTGGGCCCCAAAGAGCACTACAATGGGGTGTAGCGCCATATTTAATATATTCGTCGTGGACGGGGACCATCCCAAAAACACTTCCCACCAGTCATGGGCCCCTGCATTTTTAATGTCCACAGTGAGGTCAGCTATGGTGGCACCATTGTGGGATACCTTGAGTGAGGCCTGGTCTCCGACCTCCTTGATTTGCACCAGTTTCTTATGCAAGTCAGGGTGTGTGAGCAAACTACGCAGTGCTTCCAGGCCTATTCCTAGTGGGACTGGAGTGAGAGAGTCATAGAGTTTGGAGGACAAAAACATCTCTTGTTGGGTCCACAAGGGAGTGGAGAACTGGAAATCACAACCACGAATGGTGGTTATGTTGCAAAAGCATCTGTTGACCTTTGGGGTCATTGGCTGTATTTGCTGTGTGTTGATGTACACATAATCACAGGCTGTCCTAACACAGACACATGCCCTCCCCACATAGATTACAGTGGAGGAGACTTCTTCAACCACATCAAATTGGCACTGGCCCTCCGTGCCTTTTCTGGGGGCCAAGCAAGGGTGGTGTGGTTCTAAGGCCTGGTCTTCACAGATGAAGCCTAAAGTTTCCTTGTGGGTGCAGCCTTTGACATTAATGGTTTGCCATCCTGTGGGGGTAGCTCTGGCCCACCGGTTACTGTCTCTGGCATATAAAATTGTATTGTTGCTTGCTTGCAGGCCTAAGGGAACTACTGGGTAGGCCGAGAAAGCCTCTTTTGCCAGTACTGTAACTACAACTAGATTCAGAGTCTGGGCCTTGGAGTCATAAGAGGCATTTGCTAAAGACCACCACTGCTCCAAATCCACTTCATTCCTGGTGAGGTTTTCTTTAAGAAGGCCTCTGACCTCTAGGGGAATGTGACCAGTCATGGCTTGCTTAATCATACTCATGGTAGTGACAATGTTTAGGGTTTGGGCTTGGGCACAGGCAAGGGCCAAAGAAATGTTTTTCTGTAAGGACTGAATGCCTCCTAAGAGGATACTGAAATCTTTCTCCATTATTTGTTCCCAGGCCACTAACAAGGGATTGGTGGAGTGCTGCATTTCGGAGAGAAGGTCAAAAGATTGTATGATGGGCTTGCTCATTTTTGACATGTCAGAGGAGACCCTTGAGGCTTTATTGGCTATGACCTCAATGTTTGCTGCATCTAGGACCACTACCCCGGCACCTATTGGGGCGATCCAGTCAGTCAGGTCTCTGTTAGAACGTTTGGGATAGTCTTCCCCTTTCCATAGCACCAGCCATTTGTCCCAGCCCTGTTGAGTGGGCTGTAAGAAGGGAGCACAGGCTGGATGGAAAGAGGTACCTAGGTCTGCCATGCTAATCTTTACCTTCTTTACTGACATTTGGGGCTGAATTAGGACAGTCTCCCTTTGATTAAATTTAAGGGTATGGGAGCCTATCACTGGATAGTTTAATTTTAGCAGGGGATCTACATTTTGAATTAAGGGGTCAAAGGTCAATACAGTACTGTTGCCTTCTCCTATGGAAAGAGTATAATTCCCTTCTTGGTGGGTGGCCTGAAAGGTTACAAGGCCAAGGGAGTTAAAGCGAAATTCTTTAGAGGTGTTGAGGCAGGGGGATCCTGTTAGGCCTAGGGCCCAGTCTGGGGGACCTTGTTGGGCCAATTGTGTAGCACTAATAGCCCAACTTAGAGGGTTCCAGATGATGCCTGGAAAACTCTGGTTCTGTCCTGAGGGATCAGTTAGAATGATTGGAAGCACTCTATCTCCATCTAGGAAGAGGTGGGATCCAATTGCTACTACAACCTTTAAAGGATCTCCTATGTTCCAGACTGCTGCAGAAACTTGGGCCACTTCACAGGTGGAGTCCTCCTCTAGGTCAGGAGGTGGCAGGTTTGGATATTTAACCCTGCACAGCATATACACCATCTCATCTAGGGTGTTTTGTTCAGAGGGGCAGATCAATACCTTCTGGCCTGTAGTTTCACTGGCAGAGTTAATTAATAGTGAGGGAGAGCACCTGCGAATTTCCGGGTGTGTTTTGAACCGGTAGGTTCTTGGAGGGAGTAGGTGGGATCTTTCCTGCCCTGTTAAGATGCAGGTCAGGTATCTCTTAGGCATATTGGCTCCTTCACATCTCCACCTGTGCAATGTGGCATTATGGCTAGGGGGTAAAGAAGCAGCAGTCTGCCCTATTAGGAATGGCACTATACCCAAAAGAAAGATCATACTTACCTTGCCCAACTGCAGGTTTGGTCTTCTTGTAGCCTCCTGCAAAAATGACCAGGGGGAATGATATGTAGGGGGATTCCTAATTATGCAGGCTGTGGTCGACTCGCGTGTAAAAATGGCACAGCAGGCTTTCCCTTTAAGCTATGGGCTGGGGTGTCCCTCTTGACTCTTTACCCTTTTAAAATTCTTGCTTGAGCGCACAAGCGGCAAAACGGAGATTCAAACTGCCTTTATTTTCCTTTTGCGTGGCTGGTTTGCTAAAGTGGACAATTTTCCAGCCCTTAAGTGGCAAGGTTCCCACTGGGGTTTTGAACCGGCACCCTTTGGATGGCTGAGCCAAGCGCTTTAGTTTCGGCACCACGGCTCTGCCTTGGCTGTCTGCATTGCTCCGGGCGTATTTGTCTCCTTTTCCCGCTCCTTGCCTAAAAGTGAAAGTGGTGCCTCTCTGCCGGCGGTCGCTTTCCAGGGGCGAGAAAAATGTCGGGAGAGTTTATTCCAGCCTTGAGCACATAAGAGGGGCATGTATGGAGGTTACCACGGCCAGCGGTTAGCTTGGGGACGCTTCAGAGGGAAGCGTTAAAATTAGGCGTTCAAAGAAGGGGAAAGGAGAAAAAAAAATTATTTTATGGGGATTCAAACCAGGGGACCCTTTTGCCTGGCAGGCTTGTGCGCTGCTCCCTGAGCTATTCAGCTCCTTACAGGGAACAAGGCTCCTGGTAATTATATCACGGCTCTTGCCGTCTCTCCTTCCCGGGTTTTCTAATGAAGGTCATTAGTTAAAACAAGGTCAGCTTGACCCCTGATTTCTTCGAGACTTATCCATGTTACGGGGCTCGGAGGAGGGGACTTCAGTGGCCGTTTGCATAGGCAAATAGCCAACCTCGGGGGATTATGGGTTGTCTGGGGCAATTTTTAATTCCTAATAACTTTTGATTGGGGCTGAACTTTCATTTCAGACCACCGGGAAACTTTCTAGGAGGCTTGTCTCTCCTGGAGGTTGGGGAGGCTGAGTTGGTCACCATGACCGACATCCTACTCGCTCGCCTAGGCTTCCTTGGGCCTGGCTGGGAAAAAGTACAGTAGGTTTTCTCTCCCCCCCTCTTTTCTTTGGCAGGCGCACTTGGCTTGGTAGCCACCATCATCACATAGGAAGAATATCTCTCAATTTTTGGAGGTTCCCACCTAGCGGGAACCACTATGTCTGGTTAAAAATGGAAAAAAACCTTTCCTTACCCCTCAAACTCCAGGACAGGCTTTGGCCTTCCTTGAGTGGCAAGGTCCTATGGATGGCTAGGCCTCTGGTGTTACCCAGAGTCTCTTTGGCATCCCTTGTCAATCAAGGAGGATTCTCTGCACTCTGCTAGTTGCTAGGCAGATTAGTGGACCTGGCAACCTTTGTTGCTAGGCAGATCTGAGCCCAGTAACATAGGGAGACTTATATAATGCCTAAAAATTCACTGGAAAATGCCTAAAAATCAGAAAAATTCGGGAAAAATTGCAAAAATATCCCAAAAAATTATACAAAAATTCTGAAAAATTATAAAAATATGCAAATTTATTAAAATTTATAAAAAATCCTAAAAATGCCCAAAATGGTCCAAAATGACTGTGCAACCCCTAAAATCGTTCTAATTGCTTCCTAACTTTTGTGACCTTCAGAAATTACTTTTAAATGATTGGTGCGAGATTCTCTGCTCTGCTCTGCCCCGGCTTCTGTCTCTCTCACCCCCCCTTGTTTCTTTAGACCGTACAGTCTGAAAGAAACATTTTAAAGGGTCATGAACGTCTCTGCGAGGGTGTAGAGAGCAGGCATCTTTAATGGGTCGCAGAGGGAAATCTGCCTAATGGGTACTGGAGGTTCAGGTGAGTATGCAACCTCACTCCCTGGATCTGGTGGCTTAGGGGGTGGAGTGGGGACCAGATCTCCCTTCCAGAGCTTGAGCTGGGAGGAATGGAAAAATTTGTGCCATGTTTCCCCTTTCTTGCAAGGAATGGCAACTTTGTAAATGGCAGGGCTGACTCTCGCAACTATGGGCACTGGCCCTTCCCATTTTGCAGCTAGGGCATGTCCTTTTCTGGAGAACTTTCTGTAGAGGACTTGCTGTCCTGGGTCCCACACTTGTGGGTTGCGGACCCAGCCTAGCTTTTTATCTACGGCGAGCTGGCTTTGGCCGAGCATGCGAGCCACTTGTAAGTGGATGGTAAGGAGTTCCCGAGTGAGGTTTTGTATCCATAGATCATTTGCGACCTTGGACTCAAAGGAGGCCGGAATATCTGTGTCTATCCAGAAAGCCTTTGGTAGACGCATTTTTCTCCCAGTCATGACCATATGGGGGGAGTAACCGTGTGTTGCAGTTGTCCCTCGAATGGCCATGAGGATTATGGGAAGCTTTTCATCCCAATCTCTCCCTGTGGACTTCACCATATTGCGGAGGGCTTCCTTCAAGGTGCGATTAGTCCGCTCTATGGCACCTGAGGACTGGGGATGTCCGGCAATGTGGAACCTTTGCTGCACGCCTAGGGCGTGGCAGAGCTCTTGGGTGACCTCACCAACGAAATGTGACCCGAGATCACTGTCTACGACCCTAGGAATTCCCCAGAGAGAATATATGTTATTAAACAAAATTTTGGCTGTGGTGGTGGCAGAATTGGTTTTGCAGGGGAAGGCTTCAACCCATTTTGAGAAGGGGTCAATGACTGTCAGACAGTACTTATTTCCTCTGGGAGTGGTGGGTAGGGGGCCAATAAAATCAATTTGTATGCGTGCCCAAGGTCCTTCTATTCTCTGATGTTGAATGGGTGCCTTGGGTCCTGAAGGGTCGGCATTCACCATTGCACAGGAGAGGCAATTGGTAACCCATTGGTCTACAGTATGGCGCATTCCTGGCCACCATCCTACTTCTTTGACTTCTCTAGGGTTAAATCCTTTCCTCTATGTCCCTGGTCATGAATGAATTGGATCAGCTCTGCCCTGACTTCGACTGGAACTACCCAGTGTTTTTGTCCTGCGGAGTCTATGGCCCAAACTACTCCTTCCTGCTCCTCAATTTTATACTTTCCTGAAGGATCTTTGCCTTTTTGCAGAAGGTCTGCCACATCTGCATCATTATGCTGCAGTTCTCCCAAGTCAATGAATACTGGAGAAATCTCTGGTCTATTATGAGCGGCAGCTCTGCGCGTGGTGACTGGCTCAAGAGGAGCTGTGGGTTCAGGTGAGGGAGTTCCAATGATAGCGGCCTCTTTGGCTAATAGATCTGCTTGGTTGTTCCAATATGTGACCTCTGTTGAGTTCTTTTGGTGGCCTTTCACATGAGAGATTTGGGTGGGGGCCGTTCTTTCGTGGAGGAGATCCACTATAACTAGCCAGACTTTTAAATGCGCTATGGGCTTCCCTTCACTATTCTTCCAGTTTTGTTTCTGCCAATGTGGGAGCCAAACTGTGGCAGCTTTGGCTGTCCAATCCGAGTCAGTAAAGATAGCAAGGGGACAATCGAGTGGTTCAAACTGCATGACTGCATGGAGAGCTTCCACCTCAGCTGCTTGGCTGGAGTGAGGTCTCACTGCTTCCTGCAGGGTAGCACCGTCGTGGACCCGGATGGCTCCGAAGCCAGTATGGGGTGTCCCGTCAACGTGGAAGGATGAGCCATCGCAAAACCAGCAGATGAAACCATTCTGCCTGGCTTCTTCGAATGACACTCCCCACGTTGCGGGCCATGGTGTGTGGTCCACTACGGGCAAAGGGCACTCGTGTTGCTCCCCAGTTACTATCAGGCCATATGGGACTGGTGGCTCATTTTGTTCCCGCTTGTATTCTACCCCCTTGTTTACCAGAGCTAGGGTCCATTGTGCGATTTGAGCATTGGAAACTTGCCCATCCTGGATTTTACCCGAGAGAATGTATTTAAGGGGAGTGTGTGTCGTTTGAACTACGACCTTCGCTCCTCTGATTATAAATTCCCAATGGGTAAGGCTCCACACAAGGGCTAGGCACACTTTCTCGCAAGGGGTGAATTTAATCTCTACAGGAGAGAGGTTCCGGGAGGCGTAAGCAATGACTCGTTGGGCTCCTGCCTGATGTTGCAGGAGGGTGGCTCCTATACTTTGCTCAGAGGTGGCTAATTGGATGTAGTATGGCTGATTAGGATCTGGGTGTGCTAGGGCTGGAGCAGAGGCGAGGCTCTGTTTTAGAATTGCAAATGCATTCTGTTGCTCTGGTCCCCATTGCCAGGGAGTGTTTTTCTTCAGCAAAGCGTATAGAGGGCGCGCCTTATCACAGAAGGACTCTATGAAGTCCCGGGAGAAATTAAACGTTCCCAGGAGGGCTCTCAGTGAAGGCACATCGGTGGGGGCAGGAAGTTTGGCTATTACCTCCATCCGCTGAGTATCAGGGGTTCTCCCGTGGGGCCCTAGTGCAAGTCCAAGGTATTTGACCTGAGTCTGCACTAGTTGGGCTTTTTCCCGGCTAGCCTTGAATCCTGTCTTTTGAAGGAGGCCAAGGACCTCTCTGGTGATCTCAGTCACGGTTTCTGCATCAGGGGCGTGGATCAAAATGTCATCCACGTAAGAGAGCACATGATTTCGGGAGGATGGTTGGAGGTGTTCCCACATCTGCACCACGTGGGCGTGGCAAATACTGGGACTGGAGTGGAAACCTTGAGGGGTCCATTTAAAAGCATATTGCTGTCCTCTGAAGGTGAAAACAAACTTATACCAGCAGGACTCGTGCAGTTTAATGGAATGAAACGCATTTGCAAGATCAATAATGCTATAAAAGCGTGATCCTGCAGCAATGGTTGCCAGAATTTCGTTGTATTTGGCCACAACAGGGGCAACTGGTGGAGTTACTGCATTTAGTGCATGGAAGTCCACGGTCATCCTCCATGTAATCCCGTCTGCCTTCAGGACTGGCCACAAGGGGGCATTGCAGATAGACTGCATGGGTATGATAACGTCCCACTCCAAAAGTCCTTTAATGGTCTTGGCTATGCCTGCTTCGGCCTCAGCGGGGTATTTGTACTGTTTCTGTGCTGGGGGATCTCTGCCCTCTATGAGCACACATGCATTCCGCACTGTGCCGCATTCGGCCTTGTCTCTGACCCACACATCTGGGAATTCACCCAGCCATGGGTCGTCTGCTATGGGGAGCACGGGGAGGGGTGCTTTTAGGGCCGCAAAGCGATGAATCGCATTGATCAGGCCAGGTCCGTCTGGAATGTGCCAAAGCAGACTGTTGGCCAGATCAATGGTGATTCCATGCTCGCGGAAAAAGGGGGCTCCTAAGATGCTGTCACCATCGGCTCCCAGGCTATCACAGGCAGTCACGCTAGTGGAAAGGGTCCCTATGGACAGAGGCACGTCTTTCCAGACACGTGCGTCATGATTACCTCCTGCAAAGCCTGCGAGTCGAATAGAGCGGTCTGTCTGGGTCCCTTTGGAAACTAATTGAGGACGGAGCACCGTAAGGGCTGCTCCGGTATCTACAAGGAGAGTGGCAGGCTGTGAGTTCCCTGGAGTCCCAACCCCAGCCTTTACGGTTGGTCTCCCCCAGGGATCTGGCTTAAGTCGCGCCAGAACACCCTTGGGGAGCACCTGGGACTCCGGGCGCCCCTATGTCATAGCCTTTGCTACTGCATTCACCAGTTCCAATGGGGCCACCACTGGATGCGTGGGGTACTGCTCCTGCTGCTCGCACTCAGCGAGGGCCTGGAACAGAACCAAGTCTGGCTGCTTATGGAACCTTTCCATTTCGTAGCCTCGCTCTTTTAAACGCATCCAGGCATGCCACCTTAATGGTTCCTGGCCGTCTGGCGGGGTTTGGCGGGGCTGGTTCCCCTGGTAGCGGGGCGCGGGGGTTGGCTGAGGCACTTGAGGGTAGAAGGGCGCTGACTGTGGCAACTGGGGGTAGAGGGGCGCTGGCTGTGGCTGCTGGTAGGGTCCTTGCTGGTAATTGTCCCTGTAGGGAGCCGGAGGGGCGGAAGGCTGAAGGTGCGCCTGGGCTGGAGCGGGGTTATTCCGATATTCCCGTCCGTTCCTTCCTTTTTGATAGCCTCCTCCTCTGGGTCCTTTTCCTCCTCCTGAGCATCTGTTATCGCCTCGGAAGTGGCCACTGGCAGGATACTGGGAGTGAGGGCCATTATTGGCATAGGTGACCGTTTGAATGGGTTCGTCCTCGCCTTTGTCTCTGGTTTTCTTTGTCCCTCTAACGGGTTTCAGAAGACCAGTACTGCGGAGCAGTGTGGCGACGCGCCTGATTTTGCGCTCCAATTCGTCCCAGGTACCTTCGTTGGAGTCAGTGAGATTCATGGCCAGCTGGGTTTGGGCTTGAAACCCTTGCACTAACGTCTCCCTAAACTCCCTGTCCTCATAATTAGGGAGGTGAGTGGTATCATCTATGTCCACTGCATCAGATAAAATGGCAAGAAGCTGCTTCCTAGCCATGTATGCCTCAGGATCTTCACCTGGCCCTTGTCTTTCCAAAAGGAATAAAGAGGTCACCATTCTATGGGGATTTAGGTATGTGAGGACCTCCTTCATCCATTGATATTTGTTAACTCCTATCAGTCCTCCTGCCGTGATGGCAGAGTTAAGAGCCACCAAATCTGAGCCTGAAGCACATCTGCGGGCCAGTAGCGTAAGGTCGTCCCCATTAATACTATAATAAGAGTTGGCCACGTCCGTCATCCACTGAACAGCGTTGTCCCTGGTGAAAGGGCCAACTTGTTCAGCGATAGCCTTCACCTCATCCAGCTTCCACAGGGCCGTTTCCGTGACGGTCTGGGTAGTGGTCTCGTCCCCTGCCTTTGTGACCATCTTTTTAGTTCTCACCGGGTTTAGTGGAGCCGCCGTTTCAGCAGAGCACTGGAGCGGAGCACTGGTTTGCCCCTCTCCTGCTTCGCTTTCAGGTGACTCCACTATACCACCAGGGTGGATGGCAGAAATTACTGCCTTTTGCAGACCCAACTGGCTTTTTAGGGAGTCAATCTCTCTCCTGCAAGCCTCATGGTTAGCGATCTCACGCTTTTCCTGGGCTCGGTCTGCTAGATATTTAGCGGCTCTGTGGGCTGACATTAAGTCTTTCTGGGCCTTCTCCAGACCAGTCTCAGCCTCGTCTGCTCTCTCTGTAGCAGAAGCGGCTTCTTTCCTTGCCTCCTGCAAGGAGTCTGCAAGTCCCTGCTTCTCTAAGATGAGGTTGAGCCTCTCCGTCCTTAAGCGGAGACTCTCCTCCTCATAGTCTCTGCGCAACTCGCAGAGCTCACTCTTATGGAGGTCGTAATGTCCCTCCATTTCCTGAGTGACCTGGTCCAGTCTCTTCTGGACCTCGTGAGTCTCGGCCTTAAGGGCAAGACTCTCTGCCTCATGCTCCACCTGTTTGCGGGCCAAGGCTTCCTCGTGCTTAGCCCTGAGCTTCTCTAGATCCTGGCTGTGTTTGGCCTCTAATTCTTTATTAGCGGCCTCTTGTGCGTCGAGGGCTTCCTGTTGGCGCTTCAGGAGAACTGACGCATCCTGGAGCGCTGTGTACAGTGCCCAACACCCAAAGCAGTCCTTCGTGGACACGTTAGGCTTCTTTTGGTCGCAAAAGTCTTGAAAGACATCTTTTGCGACCCTTAGAGGATCCGGACCCCGGAACGATCCAGGTTCCCATGGCGAATCGCCTTTCTTAAAGAGCCACTTTTCCAGACGAGGCACGGGGCTCGTCTTGCAAAATATGGCTTTTGGGCTTCCCTGGCTTCCTATGTACTTTAGGGGAAACCTTTTTACTTCTGAATGCGCCTGTCTGGGCTCTGTGCGCAGACCTGCACATGAACAGGGAACTTCTTTACTCCCCGTTCCTGGACTGACCTTTTCAGTCCTGGAAAAGGGCACCTAGCCTATTTAGGTTTTGGGAAGGAGAGTGATCAGCTGCTCGATTCCCTAACAGGGTAACCTATTGAACCTGTTCCTGGGGGTTTTGAGCTCTCGGCTCTGACCGGTGAACCACACCAAACCGGTTTAGGTTTTGAGCTTTTCTACGCTCTAGCAGGGATCACCATTAAACCTGCAGAGTTTTGGGCTTCTCTGGCCCTGGCTGGCGTACCCCAAACCAGCAGAGTTTCTTGAGACACTGTGCCTCAGCGAGATTTCCCCCGAACTCGCACTGACTCACGCTTTAGCCGTGAGGCAAAGCAAAACAAAAACAATGGCTTCGAAGGCTGGAAGGGTTACAGAGTCGCGGCTCTTTAACAAGCGCATTTCTCAGCTGTTGTGGCAGTTATTTTTGGCGGGAAAGGGGATGGCGTAGGGAGATGTTGATGCTGGCTGTTTCCCTACACTATCGTCTCGGATCCCACCCACAAGATAGACCGTAAGATGGCTCGAGATAGCCTTGGGGCTTCGTGTGGGAGATCCTTTGCGTTCGGAACACCGCCGGTCACTGGCTAGTCCTAGCAGTCGGGTCCGGTGTGGCTGATCTCCACGACTCTCTGGTGCTTAAGGCACAGAGTCTCACACAGAAAGAGATGAAGGGGTAAAGCTTCCCAGATAGAGTGCTCGCTAGAGCCAATCACACAGACAGAAACCTTGCACACAAGCCTGTTCCAACACTCCAGTGGGGGGTTTCCTCCACGTCTGACCGTCAGAACGACACGCGTTGACTCTCGTGTGCATTCAGATGTTCAGGGTGTTGCCCGCATCCTCCACCACTTTGTTAGCCTGATTGCGCGTTATTATGAATAATAACGAGGGGAATTGTATTGATTATTAATAAGCAATCAGCTGCGAGAGCGAACACCTGTGTATACAGAGGTCAGCCCTGCCGGGAGGAGTTGGTAACAGACCAGGAGACTTTTTATGGTTGAAAATAAAGTCTTTTACTGAGGTTTTGCACACACAAACAATTTCACAAGCACACAAACAATTATTCAAGGTCTAAGAAATACAGAGAGAGGCAAGCACATTTGCATTAGCAGGTAAGTCGTTGGTGGGTCATATTTACCAGTCTCGTCGTGTAGAGCATTCCTCAGGAAAAATGGAGGGGAAAGAAACTAAGAAAAATGGGGCCACGTGGTCTGACCAGCAGATTAACACGTGGAGACTCGGCCTGCAGACCAGAGTTTAAAGATGGAGGCAGGGGTTGGGGATAGCAAGCTGGACATAAGAGGGTCAAAGATTCGATAGGGGTCGAAGAGCAGAGAGAGGGCCGGTGGTCTGGCGTCTCCTTATAAGCAGGAGGGTGGGGGCTGGTTACCTCCCTGATTCCCGCCTCCTGGTAGTCCGTCCCTGAAAGCACCCTATTGGTTGGAAGATGTAGGGGAGGTGTGTGGAGGTGTGCCTGAGGGATGGTCAATACTGAGAGCTAGAAACTTACTCATGTCTGACACCAGGTAACAGCCAGGATGAGTCACCCGGCCACTTCTATTGTCTTCTTGATGGCATTAGCCAGGCTGCTGATGGCCCTCAATCAGTTACTAGGCAACGATGAATAGACTCTGCCAGGTCTACGTGAGGTCTTTCAGGTGAGGGTGGGGGAGGAAAGAGGCTGCCTGCTTTAGAAGGAACTCTCAATGGCGTTTTTGGAGTCCCTAGTTTGTGTATTTTATCAAGACATGATTCTGTGCTTTAATGTGTACTGGTTCTGTTTCATATTTCCTTCATGAAGAACAGGCTGGTAACCTCTGCTGGGCACTGGAGCTGCTGGAAAGGTCAGGAGAAGCGTCTCTTGCCTGGGTGCAGTCTCTGCTGGCATCTGGGAGGGTTACCATGTGGTTCAGTTTCCCATACACGCACTGGCACAGTTTATTATTTTATTACAGTCCAAAAAAGAGGCTCAAAAGCCTTGCAGGGCGCAACACCTTCATTTGCAAAATTCTACATGACAAGGAAAATAAAATAGCTAACTTAATCTCCATAGGCATATTAACCACATAGTCATATGTGAACAAGCACATACAAAAAGTAAAATACTTAGATTTAAATAGATACATCATGCAGCTGTTTAACCATCACTAATCTTACACTCTATAAAACAATTCATATACCACCACAACAAATCTTTTTGAGAGAACAAGGAATCCAGAATCCAGCAGCAAGGAGCTGCACTGACTCGGCAGTGTACATCCACTTCCTGGAAGAAATCCCTTATTATTGGAATATATCTCAAAATCATATGGGGTAGAAGTTATGTGGTCCGTAAAGGTCACGTAACATTCTAATCCCTTGAAGAAGAAGAGAGAGAGAGTGCTGAACAATTCCACAGAAGATGGTATCCGCACTTGGTATCCTGCATCTGTTACAAAAGTGATGGCTAAAGAATTTGGCTGGGTTCGCATACAGCCTCGACATTTAGGAATTTTGTTCTTGTTAAATAAAAATGAGCTGGAAATCCAGGAAGCATCATAGAGTGGGCATGCATATTAGCAATCCTTGTACCATTAGTAGCCAGAATTTCTCATCAGTGTGATACTTAACTGGGCATTAACTTTGTATGTGTAAGCATTTTCTCTTTATGTACTCTGTGCTTCCTTCTTATGCAGCCTGAAAATACCATCTTTCTAGTACTCTTCAAGAGTGCTGGAGCAAATCACGCTATAGAACTTTCGTCGTCTGTGTGTGCGGAGTTTTAGTGGTTTGGGTTTCTTCATAAAGTTTCTTCCATTACAAATAAGTCAAAAGTGCTTTACAGCAAAATTAAGAGATCCCAATGCAACTGAAAGGACACTAATCAAAATAACATCTTGTCATGTATTGGATCAAAGGAATTGATTGTGCTACCAACTTCGACCATCTTCTGCCTCTCTGGACTGTCTGCCAGAGCACCATCAGCCAGGATTTAAAAAACAGACTAATACCTTGCATACCTAGAATACCAGTTACCCAGGGTGCTTTCCCCAAAATTAGATAGACAGGTGTGGCAGCCTGCAACCAGCTGTGTGAGGGATCATATTCCACCAGGGAGGGTGGAATAACTACCCCACCCTGGACAAGAGAATATGAACTGAACCCGACTGAGCCAGCAAAATGCCACCCTTTATGCACCTGACATTAGGAAGGGTCACAGGGATGGGCAGGTTATGTTGTTGGCTCCTAATGTTATTCCATAGGGAAATGCTACTCCTTCTAGCAGTGTCTTTAAAGCCATTACTCCAAAGCATGGTGCTGCACTTGTGGGGCAGCTAATCTGGGAAGGGAGGGGGGTAGAAAGCCTGATGAAATTCAGGCAACAGAAGGAATGGGGGAGAAGAGGAGCTTGGATTGATGCCCAGAGGCCCAGATGGCTTTAAAAGGAGATTAGACAAATTTGTGGTGGATGGGTTGTTACCTGAAGTGGTCCCTGAATTAGTTATAGAAGGGGGTTCCATAAAGGGATAACACAAGATCTTGTAGCCTGGATATACCAGGGTAGATCTCAGTAATGCTACTCCCAAAAATATGAAGAAAGAGAAATTGGTTGTAAACACACAAATAACTTTATTGTATACAAAACAGATTAAAAAGAGAACCTATATTATGTACCTAAAGAAAATGAACACTGTGCACTTGAGAACTCCTCCTTGAGAGCCAGTTTGGTGAAGTGGTTAAGTGTGCGGACTCTAATCTGGGAGAACTGGGTTTGATTCCCCACTCCTCCACTTGAACCTGCTGGATGACCTTGGGCAAGCTATAGTTCTGGCACGGCTGTTCTTGAAAAAGAGCAGTTTCTGTCAGAGCTCTCTCAGCCTCACTTACCTCACAGGGACCAATTTTGCACATGGAACTTACCCCTGGTTTTTGGTGGGGCATTTTGCCCCAGATCGTTCTAGTCAATTTCCCACTAAGTTGTTGCCGTGTAGTCTGCCCCACGTCTGCTCCTGGGGGTTGATTTTCACACTACAGCCTTATCTCCTCCCACTACAACTCCTTGCCAGCCAAGCCCCTCACCTCCCCATTTTTTTAAACGCATGTGCGATCACATTAGATCGTTATTTCACAATTAAGGAAAGGAACAGGCATCATGTGGTACATTGCCATTTTCTGATTGGGCATCTTTTTTATTTGTGCTGGGAATTTTGAGAAACAGTTCTTGGGGTTCTCCATAAGCACCTGGAAGAAAAATCAATGAATACAGGAACAGGAAAAGTTACTGCTCCGTACTCTTGCAGGGGACTGTTGATAATTCCGGTCACTTTATTGATGCGGAAGTCAGATTTTTGGGCAGAACTCATGATGCATTTGTATTTGCAAACAGCAATATATGTTATTTGATGGATGCTGGGCTCTTTGTTCCCGGCAACCCCACTGTGTGCCTTAATGGAGTGTCCATTCCTGCCTTAATCCTGGATGATGGAGCCTATCCATTGAGACCATGGTTGATGACCCCGTTCAGAACCCCTAGGAGAGTTGTTGAAAAAAGTTTTAACAAACAACACAGCAGGGCAAGGAATGTTGTTGAGCGGGCATTTGGTAGGCTGAAGGCACATTGTCGTGTACTGTCCACAAGGCTTATTCTTCATGTTCAGAATGTGAGGACAAGGGGCATGAAGTTAATCTTGATTTGCCGGAGAAGGACACAATCCTTGTGCCACAGGAGCTGGAAAAGGACTACAGGCTGCTAAATAAAAGAAAGAAAGCAGGAGGGGGAACGAGTTCACCATGCCGTTGCAGTTTTCATATATGCAAACTGTAGGTGTTAGTTGAGTTGGGATACATTCCTGGGCTTCTGTTGGGTGTTTTGCGTTTGCGTGGACGGTGTTAGAAATTTAATTTTGGCATGTATGTAATGTTACAACGCAAAAATGATGTTCACTTTAAAAGGATTTTTTTTTTTTTTTTTTAAAGAACTTTTTATTGAAATTTTTGAGCAAACACATACAAACAAACAAAATGCATTACAGTGCCAGTGGCACAATTATAGAGTAAAAAATATCAACATTGTCTTTAGCGTTTGTTAAGCTAACCAATAGAAGTTTGTTATTGTTTATTTCACACGTATATGTGCGAGCATTAAATATAGCAGTGTATACTTATTTAAAGTTGAAACAATAAATGGCCTATATTAGAGTCTATACTAACTAGATTGGAACCCATAAAAAGTATTTAACCACATAATAGCAAGTTAAACTTCGGAGTAGATATATTTTCCCATGTAAATCTATCAACATTCATTTTTTCTAGAATTGGATGCCATTTTTCGAGAGGATCATTGAAATAACTTTCCACATTATCTTTATTTGTCCAAAGAGCGATTTTTTCTTGAAGAAAGTAATCCCATACTGTATGTAGCCATTGGTGCATATTGGGGAGAGAATTGGATTTCCATTTTTTGGCAAGTGATGTTTTTGCTGCAATTATTAGGGTGTTAATCAAATTTTTGTCTCTTTCAGGTGGACTGTCTTTCGGCCAAAAATGTAGAAGAATTAGTTTTGGATCTTTAGGTAAGTAATGTCCTGTCAAAGAATGGATAGAAAAAATAATTTGATCCCAGTATTGCTTTACATAAGGACAATCCCACCAAGTATGGAAAAAAGTCGCTTTTTGGCCGCAGTTTTTCCAACAGGATGATGATGTCTTTGGGTAGATGTGGGCAAGTCGTGCTGGAGTTAGATAGCCTCTATGTAAAACTTTTAGTGCTGATTCTTGGATATTAAGAGAATTTGAAATTTTGGCATGGGTTTTCCATATTATGTCCCATTGGTCGTTTAACTTTAGTTGTGGAATATCTCTTTGCCATGCTAGCTGGTAGCTTGGTGTCAATTTGCATTTTGATTCTATTAGTAATTTGTATATTTTGGAAATTAGGCCTTTTTTCTGGGTTTTGTTTTTCATTAATATTTCAAAGTTGGTAAGAGGTTTATTGAGGTTTTGTTTAAGTTTTTTGTCCTCTAGCAGATGTTGTATCTGAAGGTATTCAAACCAAGGCAATTTTGCGGTAGATTTACGGTCCAAGGTTAGTTTAGGTAGAAGTTTTCCTTGAGCAATGAGATCAGTTATTCTGGTTAGACCTTTGGTTCGCCATTGAATGAAAGTATTCTTCTCCTTAGCGGGGAGAAACCAATTTTGGCCTGTAAAGGTGCTGATAGTAGAACGTGATGCAGTCAGTAATGGCCTGAATTTGTACCATATTTTAAGTGTCGATTTTAGGTAAGGGTTATGCAACTTTTTTAGCCACTTACGATGATGGTCGAACCATAAAACTTCTTTGAAGCTATGAGGTTTAAGTGTGGTTTCTTCCATGCAATGCCAATCCAAATTGTCTTGGTCGTGATATTGTCTCAAAAGATTAGCTAAATGGACTGCATTATAGTATAATTGAAGATCCGGGATTGCCGTTCCTCCTTTGGTGAGTGGTCTTCTTGCTGTGGAGTGTTTGATTCGTGGCTTTTTGTAGTTCCATATAAATTTATTAGTATTGTTTTGCCATTTAGCTATTAATGTATTTGGTATGGAAAGTGGCAAGGCTCTAAAACAAAATAGTAGCTTGGGAAAAATAAAGGATCTAAAAGTATGGATTCGGTTTAGCCATGATAATTGCTTGCCGTCCCATTTTTTCATTTGTTCACAAATCTCATTATTGGTTTGAATATGATTAAATTTAAGTAGATCTGTCATACGTAATGGTAGTTTAATACCCAGATAAGGTTGATATTTTGTAACCCATTGAAATGGGTATTTTGTTTGGATATGCAATGTTGTTGAATTGGAGATTTGTATAGGATAAATTATAGATTTGGAAGGGTTTATTTTAAGACCGGCTATTTCACCAAATGAGGAAAGGATGTTCATGACTTCTGGCAGCGAAGATTGAGGATCAGAAATATATATAGAAAGATCGTCCGCAAAGAGACTTACTTTGTATTCCTTTTTCCCAATCTCAATTCCTTTGATTTTATTGTTGTTACGTATTGCTGTTGCCAGTGGTTCCATAGCTAAAATAAAGAGGAGGGGAGACAGAGGGCAACCTTGTCTCGTTCCACGGAATAAATGAATAGTTGAGGATGAATCATTATTGATGAGAAGATTAGCTTTAGGATTTTTATAAATAGCTGATATGGCTCTTAAAAAGTTATCTCCGAAGTTCATCATTTTCATCAATTGTTGTAGGTAGGATGTTTCCAAAGTATCGAAGGCTTTCTCGATATCGAGCATTAATATTAAGGAGTTATATATAGGTTTCAATCTGCCATGGTGAATTATGTTGAGAGTTTTTCTGATGTTGTCTGTAATGTCCCTTGTCGGAATAAAACCAGTTTGGTCTTTATGTACATATTCACCGATTATGCTCTTTAGTCTGTTGGCCATAACTGATGTAAAGATTTTATAATCGACATTAAGGAGTGAAATCGGTCGATAAGCTTTAGGGTCCGTCAGGTCTTTGTTTTTCTTAGGCAACAAAATTACATTTGCATTATACCAGGTATCTGGCATCTGACCTGTTTGTAAGACATCGTTGAATACTTGAGCTAAAGGTTGAGCTAATGAATCTGCAAAAGATTTATAGTATTCGGAGATGAAACCATCCGGGCCAGGGGTTTTATTGTTTTTGAGGGTTTTGATAGTTGATTGTACTTCAATTGAGCTAATATCTGCGTTAAGTAAAGTTTGATGGTCATCTGACAGCATAACAGAGGGTAAGTAGTGGTTTAAAAAATGCTTAATATTTTTCTCATTAGGTTGGGAAGAGGTATAAAGCGATGAGTAGAATGCTTCAAAAGATTTGATGATGTCTTTAGAATGGCTATGTAGCGCACCTTTGTTGTCCTTGATGCTATGTATCCATCGGTCTGAGCGTTGTTTCTTCAGTTTCCATGATAGAAATCTCAAGTTCTTTGGGCCTTTACTGGATGAGTTGTGTTTAAATAATAAATTTTTTTGAGATATAGTGGTAGAGTCTAATAATTCAAGCTGTTTTCTTAAGTTAATCAGCCTTTGGTAAATTCGAGTACTCCCATTCTCTTTATGTTTAGTTTCAAATTGTTTGATGAGGGTTAAAAGTTCTAATCTTTTGTTCTTTTTTTCTCTTTTACAGGCTGCGTTGATTGCTATTGCTTTGCCACGGATTACTGCCTTCGAAGCTTCCCATATTATGGCGTTAGAAGTTCCACATTTTTGATTGTTTTCAAAATAATGTTTAATTTCATTCTGGATTTCATTTTTGGCTAGAGGTTCAATTAATAAATTTTTGTTGAATACCCAGGCTGGTCGTCTGTTGTTGTTATTGTTTCCAATTGAAAAAGTACATTCTATGGGGGCGTGATCCGACCATCTGATAGAACCAATTTCAGAGGATCTAAAAAAAGAAAGTGATTCGGTAGATGTAAATATATAATCTAATCTAGAGTAGACTTTATGCTGTGGAGAGTAATATGTGTAGTCTCTTTGAAGCCCGTGTTGAGATCTCCATACATCGCTAAAGGAAAGCTTGTTCATTAAAAGTTGAAATGGATTAAAGGCGTTATTCTCTCTTTTCTTTTTGGGAGATCCTGATTTATCTAAATGATAATGTAGTACATAGTTGAAGTCTCCTCCAATAATGGTAAGGCCTTTTTTGAATGTTTGAAGCTTATTAAAAGTGGATTTCAAGAATTCAATTTGTCCTGAGTTTGGTGCATAAATTGATGCTAGTGTTACAGGGCTACCACATAAGGTGCCTCTTATAAAAATGTAGCGGCCCTCAGTGTCTTTTTCTTCTGCTTCAAAGATAAAGGAAACGGTTTTGGCAAATAAAATGGCTACTCCACGGGACTTGGACGTACCGTGGGCAAGGTATTGCATTGTAAACCAGTTTGAATTAATGGCTTTAGGGCCCTTTTTGATGTAAGTCTCCTGTAATAAGGCTATGTCAGTTTTCATATTTTTGAAATCTGTAGCAATTCGTCTTGCTTTAATTCTATCATTCAATCCTCTACAATTAAGAGATAAAATTTTTAAATCCATTGGTGTTTGCTATTTAACGCAATAAAAATAAGCCTGTTAACTCTGATACGCATGTTCAATTTGTAAAAAAGTATTAACCAGCTATAGCAAATGGCATCCAAAATTGATGGCATAGATGTAATATAACAAATATGATATATAACAAACTTTACAAAGAGTATTATAACTAGAAACTTGGTCTTAGGAACAATGCAACTTTGAGAAAAACTGGTATGAATAGGATTTGCTTTGTGTTCAAAAAAAGGAAGCTTCTGTACTACCCGCACTGTATGCATTACAGAACTCATGCTATTCAAAGTCCTAAATTCCACCCCACCCACCCCATATCCCCTCCCTCCTCCCTTTACCCGATAACTAATAGTACACAGTATGAATTTGCACCATGCATTTTTTGTAACATAAATGTACCACAATTGTATTCTGAATGGTACCGGAACCCCTTTGACCCTTTGTGTGTGGAAAATTCCAACACGGAGCATCATTTGCTCCTCCTCGTGGTCAGTAAAGCTAACACAAAAAAAACATAGAATGGCCCACAGGCCAATTAACATTGTGAAGGGCTAAGTGACAGATCAAACCTCTGTCCTTCCCCCCTCCCGACCGAAAGCTTAACAAGTAAAAACTTTTTAAAGAAACAGTGTTAACGTGACTAAAGATTATTGAAATATCTCGCAGCAAATTTAGAGCACAAACTTAGCGTGTTAAACAGGCTTTCAAGGAGATACGCGACGTCGTGATGGAATTCTATGCCACTTGTTTGGTGATTCCGGGATATTTCGTTTTCTTTTCTTTGTTTGTGAGGTGTCCATTGCTTGGGGTTCGTCAAGATTGAGAGCCTTCAAAAGATCAATTCCCGAGTCTGCATCGTCTGCAAAGTATGTAGATCCTCTGTGTCTAACTTGTAGATATCCTGTAGATAGCCAGCGGTATTTTAGATTTGCTTCTTGGAGGCGTTGTGTTACCGGCTTTAGAGAGCGGCGTATTTGTAAGGCTTCAGGGGCCACATCCGGGAAAATCTGAATGACCGATTGGTTATATTTAAAACTGCCCTTTGCCTTTGCTTCACGGAGTATTCTCTGTTTCATTCGAATGTCAAGTAGTTCAATTAAGATGTCTCGTGGACCTCGACGTTGGTCTGGAGATAGTAAGCCTATCCTGTGTGCTCTTACAATCATTGGAGTGGAGTCATCCTCGAGATGTATATTTGACGTAATCCATGTAGTGATAAAGGTGATAATATCAGTTGAGTCTTCCACTTTCTCTTCGAAGCCTCTGAGTTTGAGGAAGCGCTCTCGGGAGCGTTGTTCAAGGACCAGAATCCTTTCGCGGGCCCAGGTCTCTTGCTTTTGCAGCTCCTGTATGTCTTCCTGGTTAGAAATAGACGTTTCAAGTGCAGAGTCTGCAGCTTGGGAGGTTTTTTGCATAGATAATTGCAAGGTTTCTAGGCGCTCTGAGATTGGTTTAAGCAGATCATTGATATTAGCAAGCATTTCAGTTTTAAAAGAACTTAGCATTTCGGTGAATTCTTTTTTCATCTGGGCTGCGTTAGAGTTCAACATTTCTGTGTCGTTGGTAGCATTTCCGGCAGCCATGTTAGATTCAGCGTCTCGGTTCCCGCGTTTAGGAGAACGAGTGGGGTCCGCGCCAAAATATGTTTTAAAATGTGATGAAGAAGAGGCATCGATTTTGGAGCGATGACCTCCTGATTTTCCCATGCCAGACGTTAGAAATCTGTTCCTTACTTGTTTGTTTTATCGGTCGGGAGAGGGTCGGTCGGACAGAGCTCTATCAATCTGCGTCCGCCGTCTTGCCTGCCGACGCCCC
>JAPDNY010000082.1:0-177585 GCA_029375565.1 Gekko gecko
ATTTGCATTAGCAGGTATTCGTTGATGGGATATATTTACCTGTCCTGAAATGTGAGCCGTTCCAATGGAAGAATGGAGGGGTAGAATGGAAAAGGAGACACATGGCCTGAACCAGCAGATAACACGTGGAACTCAGGCTGCAGACCAGAGTTTAAAGATGGAGGCAGGGGTTGGGGACAGCAAGCTGGACATAAGAGGGTCAAAGCTTCAAGGGAGCATGTGGCTGGGTTGCCCCTTTTATGCATGAGGGTGGGGGCTGGCCATAACCCCTGGTTAGACCTCTTGGTAAGTCTGTCCCAGAAAAACTATGATTGGCTGAAGGGAGCAGAGGAGAGGGAACTGAGGAGAGGTCAGTATTTGAGATCTAGACACTTAGCTTGTGCCTGGCACCTGGGGGCAGGTACGATGAGTCAGCGGCCTCTTCCATTGTGATTCTGATTGAATCAGCCACAGTCATTGTTATCCTGATTGTATTAGCCAGCTCCTGGCTGAGTGGATTAGTGGCTAGGTAACCATGAGTGGTCTCTGGATCTGCAGGTCGATCTGCATATGCTGGAGAGGGGGAAAGAGGGTTGCCTACATGTGTTGGAGGGCTCTCTTAATGGTGGTTAAGAGCTCTCTTTTCCTCATGCTCATGCTCAGGCATGGCATGGCGTTTGTGCTTTAGGCGTACTGTGGAACTGGTCCTTCTTCCATCTGGTAAGAGGCTGGTAGCCTTGTAGAGCCTACCGGAACAGCAAATGAAGAAAGGAAGGTGTCCTTCCCTCACAGGGTGCAGTTTCCTCTGGCTTCATTGGGGCTACTTTATTGTACAGTGCCTTGGTTGGTGCACAGTTCATATTTTATTTCAGTTCATGAAAGGCATAAAAAGCATTGCAGGGCAACAATAGGCCGAATCTGCATTTGTCTTTCCCACCAGTGTCCCCGCCTTTTGACTCCGTCTTCAAAAAAAGCTGTCCACGTTTGGTGTCGTTTTCACACCTCAACAGTGCTAGCATACTTTTGCAGCTCCACATATGTTTATCGTCCTTTCATGGCAGCTCCACTGTCATTGCACCTCCTCCCTGATTTAAAAGAATCTTCCCCAAACAACATTCAAACAAGCATAGAGAAAGACAGCATCACAGCAACACGCAACTGATTTAAAAATGCAAATGCAGATTTGACCATATATTCAATGTCTGTGAACATGACTCAATTGAGTTCTGCTCCCCCTGGAGGGCTAGTTTAGGCAAAGGGCATCCAGGGACTGAGCCAAGAAAGAGGAGACTAATTTCATGTGACCACAGGCAGCTCCCTTATACTCTGTCAGACCCCTGGATTATTCTAAACCACAGCTGCACTGCAGAGTCTCAGACTATCGCTACTCCCGCCCCTTCTATGCCTATTTTCTTTCCCCACCAACGTGGAAAAGTACAGGTCTTTGTGGTCTGCTTTCACTCGCACTCAGCCAACAGCTTTCCCTTTTCTGAACTGCTGATTTTCTTTTTTTCTTTTTTTCTTTTTTAAAAAAATGTTCTATAACAAGGAAGCTTCAACATAGCATTGTCCCAGTTTTCATGAAAGCCAACAATGATCACACCAAGGGAGGGTTGCCTGTGGCAAGGAAGAAGTGGGTGACTGTCATGAGGTGAAATCTCAGCAGCATACAGAAGCTCTGTGGATTCCCTCCAAGTAACTCAAGAGGGATTCAGAGAAAGAGACCCACGGAATGTGGGTGAGGAACCAGAGCATCCCCTTCCTCCTTATTCCCCAAATCTGTCCAGCCCTAAACTCTCCCACCTGCACGCTCACTTCCCATCCACTCCCTGCTCTCCTCACTCCCCCTTTCTCTCCCAGGCCTCCTCTCCCCTCCCGGGAGCCTGGAGCTTTAAATTGCAGAGAAGACAGGCAGGCAGGGCAGTGGGCTCCTCATCCCCCCCGGTATCCCATTCTTCTCTCCCCAAAATGCTTCTTCTTAGAAATTCAGAACTCTGGGCAATGACATAAGGTGAGGCTGCAGCAGATAAGGGGAAACAGCAGAATTACCAATTTATTCTGAATCCAGCCAGGCTTGTCGCTATGGTGGGGCTTTTGGGGGCTCTGCCCCTTTCTTAAAGACAATGCCTCACAAGAATTTCCCCTGTAAATACTTTTTCGCAATCATTTTTAAAAGGTGTGTGCTCCTTTAAGCATACTGGGGTGATGGAGATGACTAATTCCCACACTGAGCAGGGGGTTGGAGTAGGTGACCTCTGGGATCCCTTCAAACTCTGTGTCAAGAAACTGGTCTCCTTTAAGAGAGTTTTTCTGCCTAAGTGTTAGCTTTTTAGACTACAGAGGTCATCACCCCCACCTGCCACCTTGTTATCAGAATTGTTGCTTAGGCTGGCAAAAGTGATTAACTTGCAGCAGCTGAGAATTGTCATATAAAGTGATTGACAGCTTGCAATTTAGAGATCTAATCTGGAAACATCTTCCTATTGGCTAAATGTATTTTCTTTCTGCACTGAGGGAGAAAAAAATTGCCCCCAAGCCACAAAGTCCTGGCTGCAGGCCTGAGTCCAAACCTTTTTTTATTAAGAAAATCCATAGGAATTTCCTATCTCGTCCCCATGTGTCCCATCTGGTCATTTCATTGCAGATCCGAAAAAGCACCCCTACTGAGTGCTGCTTCCAGGTTCTGAGGGTGTTATGTCTATGGTGGGCCCCTTTAGAATGGCACGTGCTCAGCTGGCAGCCGCTGCTTCTCATACCTCACCAATCACTTGTGCTCTAAGAAGCTTTCTTGCCTGGGATAGAAGGAGATCATGGGCAAGTGTACAGGGAGCATGAGGATGAGTAGGGATGCCTAAAACAGGATCTAATGTGGGGGGGGGGGCTGAGAGTTCTGGTGTGGCCAGGCATGGGGCCTCAGCTCAGGAGCTGTTCATGATGGAGGCTTGCCGTGGAGTTTGTAAAGTTGTGTAGAGAAGGAATGTCATCATGAGGAGAAAAAAACCTCTGCATACCTGCAGACTATATTAATGCTTCATTGCCTTTGGAAGCCACACTTCAAGGCCACATCCCAGATGCACAGGGACAGGCTGTAGAAGACTCAAGACAGGTTCAGGCTTACCGATTCAGGTTTGGGAACTCTAGATGTAGGGATGCAGTTTGGGGAGTGCGGAGTTTGGGGAGGGGAGGGACCTTGGAATAGCCCAAGTGTGAAAGCTGCCATTTTCTTCAGTGGAACTGTTCTGAGTAGTCTGGATATCTGTTGTAATTCCTGAAGGCAGGCAACCTGAGACTGCTCCCCAGCCTGTCTGTTTGGAAGCTAGCCACGTCTTCAGTTCTGACCGGCCCCTGCCTTCCGCTGTGGTAGCATACCTCTCCAGCGGCCTTTGCCAAACTCATACAAAGGGCTCAAAAGGAAGGGAAAGCACTGGAGGACTAAAAGTGTAAGGCTAAGATACTGAGCCAGAGAATATTCCCCATCTTCGGGGCTTGCTAGAGTCACACTTCCCATTCTGATCAATGCTACCCTTGGGGCTCTGGAGAAAGAGACTGATCTTGATGTTCTTTTTTTCTCTTTCACAGATGTTTTGGGAGCGAGATTTCACATCAATTTCAAAGGATGTTCAACACCGAATGCATGTTTCAGTCCAGTTCTAGATGAAAAATCATCCCCCAAGAAAGTGAAAATCATGTTCACTAAAGTAGAGTGCACTGATAGAGGCATGAATGTGCAGATAGGGGAGTCCAAAGTCTCCACTTTTGGGGCTCCACCATTCCTGGATGAGGAAAAGGAAGTTGGGGGCCAAGGAAACCGAACATAAAAAGCCTGGCTCCCAGGACTCCTGGGTTTCCTTCTCTGTGGAGGGAGGCGGTGAGGGGGACAAAGGGGGGAGCAGACGATGAGGCCAAAGTTAGCGACAATCTGATGTCCAAGATAAATCCTCACTGTACCATAATCAATACAAAGTGACATAACAAATGCAGCATATTCAGTGTGTGAGTATTTTTGCATGCCCATAACAGCTTCCTGCAAACACGGGTCAGTTAATGCAAAGTAGCTGAGGCACCTTCTGTGATGTATCCATGGGAGAGCTCTGATCAGCTCTAGGCAAGATCAACCCCAGGGTAATCAGGGAGACACAGGCCGAATCTGCATCTTCATTTTTAAAGCAGTCTTGACTGCGGCTGAATCTGTATTTGTCTTTCCCACCGGTGTGTCCCAGCCTGTTGACTCCGCCTTCAAAAAAGCTGTCCACATTTGGTGTCATTTTCACACCTCAACAGTGCTAGCATCCTTTCACACATCCACATATGTTTATCGTACTTTCGGGGTGGCTCCACTGTCATTGCACCTCCGCACTGCTTTAAAAAAATCTTTTCCAAACAACATTCAAACAAGCATGGAGAAAGATGGTGTCACAGCAGCATGCAACTGATTTAAAAATGCAAATGCAGATTCGACCTACGTCTTTCTTTATACTGGTGTGATGCTTGTTTCAAAGTGATATGAGCTGCTATTTTTTCCTGCTTGCTGGCCAGGAATGTTGTTGGTCTCCTCCCTCTTCTCTAGCATGCCTGGCATTTGCTGGCACCCATTTGTTTTACACAAGGCAATAAATTACTTAAGGCAACAAGCCAACACACTATAAACTTCTCTTTACATTCAAAGAGAAGGATTTCCTCAGCTTTCAGTTTTGCCCAGCATTTGGTTTAAACAAGAAAACAAAAATAGTCAAAATAGCCAAAAAACTGTAAAGACTGGGTGTTTTGTTTACAGAATGTATGCATGTATGTAGAAGGGATCTTTATCTAACTGTTTCAGGCAATATAAAATCACAAAACAAGATAAAATCATTCACTCTTAGCTTGTCAAGCAAGGGAAAAGTTTCTTACATTCCTTTATGTGCCGTCAGAAGGTAAACAGAGCAGATAAGCCTCCGATTAGCGCTGGGGGGGTGGGCTTAGAGTGCTTTTAACCACATCTTGTTGAGCCGGAGAGAAGCCACAGTCACGACAGAGTCGAAACCATAGGGCAATAAAATAATGCAGACAGCAGAAATTATAACAGTGCAGTAGGAGAGTGAAACCTAAAGAGATGTGGACATCTGTTTTGGAGACGGGGCGAGAGTGTAGCCAAAGTAGTGGAAAATACCAATGCAGATTCCACCACAGTAACGTGGGATATAACAGGTTTCCGGCAACCCAGACCCATTTGGTATATCTTTTTGGGGGTACATTTTTATTCCACCCTTCTTCTAAGGAGCTCAAGGCACTGTTCATGCATCCCCCATCATCCCATTATTCCTCATCACAACAACCCTCTGAGGTAGAGGATGAAGAGAATGTAAGGTACAAGGTCAATCGGCCAGCTTGGGGACAGACTGTGAAATCTTTCAACTGAGGGCAGGAAAATGGCATTGAGAGGGAAGGTTGCAGCCTCCTCAGACAACATGGTCCACATTTGAATTCATACAAACTGAATTCCCAGCAGGGAACACACAACTGCATGTGCATTGCAAAAGGTGGGGGGAAGGTATACTACCCCATCAAGAGTTTTCAAGGGATGCACAATGAAATGGTGCACATGCATGACTGAACCACCTTGAAGTACTTGCCTGTAATGTACAAATATATCTTTATATCACAGTCTGTCCTCTGAAACTGTGGGTGGTATAGATTTACAAGTAGAAACCGGGGACAGGCCTGTAGTCAGAAATTGGAGGGGCAGGGGGGGTGCTAATTTAATTAAGTATGCACAAACATGCCCCAAACAAAGCCGGCTCCCACTGCCCTGACTCAGTATCCAACTGCCCTGCCCAGCGTGGAGGAGGCAGGTCCAGCAGAATGCTGTCACATGACACCAGCAACGAGCCCAGAAAACAGGGAGGGAGCCAGATGAGTGCTCGTAGCCCTGGGGGCCCCTCTTTGCCCTGCCTGCCAGTTTCACCAGCTTCACACCCACCCTTCCTCCATGCAGACATGGTCTTGGACACTCTCTCTCTCTCTCTCTCTCTTTCTCTTTCCTTTCTCTCATTCACACATGCATGGTTTCATTTCATCTTGGAGAAGAGACTGAGCACCCAGAGCATGAGACAGAGCCACCCCAGGAAATGCTCTGCCTACCTTCGGGAAACCTGGGAGGCTGGCAGGGGAGGGGGTATTCAGAACCACAGTGGAGCAGACACTACAAGCCTTGGGGGTGGGTCGGTGCGGGAGCCAGGTATTGTTGGGGTGCGGCCATTCTCGAGGACATCTCCAGGCACACGTGGCAGCTCATGTGGGCTGGGGAGGGGAGAGGGGGGACCAGGAGGGAGATGGCAGGGGACATTGGTAAGGGGGCATTGCCCTCAAACCCCCCTCCCTCCCAGGGCTACTGGCCTGACTAGGGATTCTAGATTCTGCACAAAAGGTAACTCTGAAACCTGGTATGAGGAAAATGAATTCAGAAAGGACCGCACATCCCAACTTACAACTTCCCCTGCCTCTGCTGGTGTCTCGTATATATATATAAAAAAGATGACACAAAATTATCATGCAGAGACTACCTGCACCAACTACAAGACAATTAAGTGGAGGTGAGAAATGGGGGACTGAGTGGGAGGACATCCTGCCGTACGAGAGAATATTAAGAAGCTGACAGAAGTTGCTGTTCTCAGCTGTTCATCCCAACTTCTGATTTGGCCCTAATTTTCTACTATGCCCGGATATTTGGGGGTAAAAGGCACCTTTACGGAGCAGCCTCACCCACTTTTAAAGTGACCCTTTGGGAAAGATCGGATACATTTTCTCTCCATGCCATGCCAGCACACTTGAGTAAGTCATTCACACCGATGGCATGATCTCTCTGCGTGACCCCATGTCTGTCTTGGGCTGAAATGCAGAGAGGACTCCAACCCTGAAGGGGAGAGAAGATGAGTTACCTGTGGGGGTGTGGGGGTGTTCGAGATGTGCCTAGGGTTGCCAGTTGCCAGTTTTCAATGGGAAATCTGCTGACACTGATCAATTTAATGGTGTGGGGGGGAAATGGGAAGGGGGATGACATCAGTGATTACTCAGGACTCAAAATCCCACTGATCGCTATGGTTTTTACCACTGAGATTTGTGGGATTCCTTGAGGATTGCAGTAGGCTGTGTTGTCACTTCCAGGTTTCTGCCTAGAAATGGCATCATGGTACCAATAACACCATTCTGTGAGACTTTGCCGATGCAAAGCTTTCAAGGGTCACCAGGAATGTATTGGCACCCCAAGATGTACCATCACTTAAGGCGATCATGAGGTTTTGGCTTGCGGTGAAAATGAAATTTTGCAAGTGATTATTGTTGTCCAAAACTTTTATAATTCACAGTCCGGTTCCCAAAGACATTGACAGTATCATCATGCCCCTGTATAAATCATTGGTGCGACCTCATTTGGAATACTGTGTACAGTTCTGGTCACCACATCTCAAAAAGGATATTATAGCATTGGAAAAAGTGCAGAGAAGGCAACTAGAATGATAAAAGGGTTGGAACACCTTCCCTATGAAGAAAGGTTAAAATGCTTGGGGCTCTTTAGCTTGGAGAAACGACGGCTGAGAGGTGACATGATCGAGGTTTATAAGATTATGAATGGGATTGAGCAGGTTGAGAAAGAAGTACTTTTCTCCCTTTCTCACAATACAAGAACTCGTGGGCACTCTATGAAATTGCTGAGCAGTCGGGTTAGAACAGCTAAAAGGAAATACTTCTTCACCCAAAGAGTGATTAACATATGGAATTCACTGCCACAGGAGGTCGTGGCAGCTGCAAGCATGGACAGTTTCAAGAGGAAATTAGATAAACATATGGAGCAGAAGTCCACCAGTGGCTATTAGCCACAGGGTATAGATGGGAATTCTCAGTCTGGGGCAGGTGATGCACTCTATTCTTGGTGCTGGAGGGGGCAGCAGTGGGAGGGCTTCTGGTGCCCTGGCCCCACTGCTGGACCTCCTGATGGCACCTGGTATATTTTGGCCGCTGTGTGACAGAGTGTTGGACTAGATGGCCATTGGCCTGATTCAACATTGGCTTCTCTTATGTTCTTATGACAATACTGCCTCAAACATCTTTATCCATTTTTCTAGAAGCAAAAACTTTATGCAGCACATTCCAAATTTTTGTCCTAAAATTAAGAGAGATGATTGCCTTGAAATCCACCCATTTAATGTCAAAGTCAACCTAAAGATCATGGAGTTGGCCTCTTTACCACTGGCTCCATCCTTTGAGACCTCTGGCCTCAATCCCCACAGCCCATGTGTAAGATTTCAGGGTCCTCAGACAAGTAGACTGTGCTATGGAACAGATGGTCACAGAACCTACCAGGGGAGAGGCGATCCTGAATTTGGTCCTAAGTAATGCCCAAGACCTGATGAGAGATGTAAAAGTGATTGCACAGCTTGGGAACAGTGACCATAAAGACTGACACAACCACTTTAACTTTAAAAGGGGTAACTTCTCTGATATGAGGGGGACATGTGAGGAGGAAACTGAAAGGAAAAGTAGAAAGGGTCGAAACCATTGGGGAAGCTTGGAGACTATTTAAAACTACAATCCTACAAGCTCAGAAAAAATATATACCACAGCTTGGGAAAGGCACAGATAGCTATAGAAAAAAGCCTGCATGGTTAACAAACAAAGTAATGGAAGCTGTAAAAGGTAGAAAGGATTCCTTTAAGTGGTTGAAAGCTAGTCTCAGTGAGGCTGATAAAAGGGAACATGGGCTGTGGCAAATAAAATGCCAATCTGTGATCAGGCAAAAGGGCAAAAAGGGAATATGAGGAGCATTTTGCAAAAAAGCACAAGGACCAAGAATAAAACTTTCTTCAAATACATTAGAAGCAGGAAACCAGCCAGGGAGGCAGTGGGGCCTTCAGATGACCAAGGGGTAAAAGAAAGACTGAAGGTTTACAGGGAAATGGCTGGGAAGCTGAATGTATTTTTTGCCTCTGTCTTCACTGTGGAAGATGAGAAGTGCTTGCCCACTCCAGAACCGCTAATTTCAGGAGAGGTGTTGAAAGAACTGAGTCAGATTGAGGTGATGAGAGAGGAGGTCCTACAACTGACAGACAACTTAAAAACTGATAAACCACCAGGCAGAGATGGCATACATCCGAGAGTTCTGAAAGAACACAGATGTGAACTTGTGGATCTCCTGACAAAAATATGTAATCTTTTATTAACATCTGCCTCCCTTCCTGAGGACTGGAAGGTAGCTAATGTCACTCCCATCTTTAAAAAGGGTTCCAGAGGAGATCCGGGAAAATACAGGCCATTCAGTCTGACGTTGATACTGGCTAAGTTGGTGGAAATTGTTATTTAAAAAAGAATTAGTAGGCACATTGATGAACAAAAACTATTGAGGCAGACTCAGCATGGGTTCTTGTCTCACTAACCTGTTCATGTTTTTTGAGGGGGTGAACAAACATGTGGACAAGGGGGACCCAATAGACATTGTTTCCCTTGACTTCCAGAAAGCTTTTGATAAAGTTCCTCATCAAAGGCTCCTAAGTAAGCTCAATAGTCATGGGATAAAAGGACAAGTCCTCTAGTGGATCAAAAACTGGCTAATTAATAGGAAACAGAGAGTGAGTAGGTTATGTATGGAGATACATAAATGAAGGAGCTTGATTCCAGCCCTCATTGAAACCTGGTATCCTAAACATCACAAACTGATTGGACGCTTTGCACAGTTGCCCAATCAGGAAACAAGATATGTGCAGGAGGGAAACAGTATGATTGGTCTTTATCTCTGTAATGTGATTGGTCCTTTCTGTACTTATGGGTATGGCTTACCAAGCCTGGACTGTTTAAAAAGGAGCCTGTTGCTCCCCAGTTTTGCTGTCATCCTATCTTGCCTTAACCTCTATAAGTAAAGCTGACTTCACTGTTCTGAGAGCTGCTGCCCAAGTCTCATATCTAACAATTAGCAATGAGGATGGGTTCATCATAATGGGTACGCAGTCCCGTTGAACCACCGCCACCACGGCAGATGAAATGAACCCTCCCGGGGTCCCAGTGGAGGAAGGACGACACCCTGCCAACCCACCAGCTGAACCAGCAAGAGGGATGGCAGCCAGCACTAATTCAGAGCATTCAAACTGGAGCTGGAAGATTGGGACTTGTATATATCGCAATTCGAGTTCCACTTATGGGCTAACCAAATTGAGATGGAGGCCATGAAGACAGCACTGCTGCTCAGTTCATGTGGTCGAGCCATGTTTGACGTGGCTAGGTTCCTGGTAGCTCTGGCAGACATCCAGTCTGTGTCCCTCGCTGATATCACTAACAAGCTTAAGAATCACTTCGCAACCAAGCCATCACAGATTGCCTGCCAGCATGCCTTCTACAAACGGGACCAGGGGCCGAGTGAGACGATAGCTGAGTTCATCACAGCACCAAGGAAAGCAGCCTGGACCTGTAATTTTCCTTACCTGGAAGCGGCACTACTCGATAGATTGCTCTGCGGCCTTTGGAGCGAAAAGCTGCAGCTGAGACTTCTTGCTAAGACCGAGCTGACCTACACCATGGCCTACACTGAGGCTATCGCAGCTGAAGCCACAGAAAAGTTGACAAAGGAGGTGAGACAGGCTGGCAGTCCACCCTGACCATGGACAGAGAAGGCCATCCATCACGACTCTGAGACCGACTCCGATGGTGAGGACAAGGCAGTCCACAAGGCTCAAGTGGCGAGGCCCCAGCAGACCCCAGCGAAAGCAGCACCCAAACAAGCCTGTGTCGGTTGCAGTGGAGCCCATGAGTGGGATCGGTGCTGGGCTCGTGACCTCCATTGTTGAGCATGTGACAAGCGGGGTCATATCACTGAAGTGTGCCGAGCAAATTGGAAGAAGCAGTCGCCCCCATCTTCACCTCGACAGCATCGTAAGGCAAAAGGCATCAGCGGTTCCTGACTGCAACAAAACCACCTGTTGTTCCTGCTCCACGACCGTCTTGAACACCAGACCCAGGGCCAGGAAGAAAATCTATGTGACCGTGTTGCTGGACGGGATGCTGTGTGAGATGGAGGTCGACTCGGGATTGGCTAAGACCATCATCTCGTCAGAAACCCTACAGCGCCTCTTTCCCAGAAGGAGCCACCACCGTTTGGCATCCAGCTGGGTTCACCTTTCCGATTTTCAGGGGCAGCGTATTCCTGTGGTGGGTGAGGGTGAGTTCAAGGTAAAATTTAAAGGTTTTAGAGAGACGTTGAGTCTCTTGGTGGCTGAGGGATGCAGAACCAGCTTGTTGGGTTTAGATTGGTTCAAGGCCCTTGGTATTGCCGTGACAGGGGTCGACCAAATATGTGTGAATAAATTGAGTTCTCTTCATGCAGAGTTCCCTGAGGTATTCGACGGGTCACTGGGAAAATATACGGGCCCGCCAATTTCATTTGATTTAGACCCTACGGTAAAGCCTATACGTTTGAATTACAGAAGGGTGCATATTTCACTCAAACTGCGAATTGAGGCAGAGTTGGAAAAACTGGTCGCTCAAGGGGTACTTGAACTGCATGGAAAATGGGAAACTCCTATTGTTACGCCTATTAAGCCTGATGGGTCTGTTAGGATCTGTGCCAATTACAAGTGTACGATTAATAAGGCATTGCAATAGCACTCCTCTCCTGTACCAATGATTGGTCATGTATTTGCAAGTGGGATGAAATGATATAAGTAAAACAGAATATTCTATGCGTTTTTCTGAAACAGATGATATGTTGGGGGACAGAAGGGTTTTTGCATATGGAATAAAGGGAATGTTAGTCTTTTGCATGCCTATCCCGGCTTCAGGCAACTAGGCGGGCATGTGTCAGTTTCTTCAGTCAGTCACACAACACAGGGCTTTTAGAAGACAGTGTTGAATGTGGAGCAGTACTAAAGACACGTGTACATTCTCTGTGTCAGTAATGACTAGGTACAGCAAAGCATACTAGGTTATACTACATTCATACAAACCACCCCCCAGCAGCAGAAGCTAATGGATACATTTCACACATGTGGGAGGCTTGGGGGGGGCAAGCGAGCAAAACAATCTAGGACACGTTAAAGTTCCCAGAGTAGGGCTCCAGCAGGCAGCTGGAGCACCAAGGTCAGTGCCTGATAAGAGGATGAGCGGAAAACTTCAGGGGATGAGAAGAGGCAGCTGCACTCCTCCCACATTCCATTAACATGACAGGGCTACCTGACATCCTGCTCCCCTAAGAGATCCCCCCAGGTTTGTCAGGGTAGTAGCGGTGGAACCGGTGGAGGAGCCGGGGGGCATTGTTATGGTCAACTGCAACCCATTCCCTGAGTTGAGGTCCCAAATCCACCCACTCAACAAGATAATACAGTTTATTCCGTTTCAGCTTGGAGTCCAAAATATCAGCAACTTCAAAATGCCATTCACCTTGCACCATAAGTGTGTGGGAGGGTAGCACATTGCAGTCACCAGGCGTTAGGTCCAGGGTCACACCTTAGGAGCCTAAAATGGAAAACAGGATGTAGATATTTCAAAGATTTAGGCAGGACGAGTTCTGCAGTGACTTCATTGATCAAGCGTCTGATGGGGAATGGCCCCATGAACTTCCAACCCATTTTTTACTATGCTGGAGACCTTTAATGTTTTTTGTCGAAACATGTACAGAGTCACCTGGTTTGAGATCCCACCTCTTGTCACACTTTTTATCACCCTGCCCCTTGTAGGCCTGCTTGGACCCCTCTAAGGTTTTACAGAGGATCAGCCACGCCGCTTGCAACCGTTTGCACCAATCACCCGCCTCCCCCTCAGGCAACCCAGTGTCAGATAGAAATGGGAGAGGCAGGGCCTCATAACCATACACAGCCATGAACTGGGACACACCTGGAAGAATGATAAGCATTATTATAGCAAAATTTTGCTAGGGGGAGGAGCCCCTCCCAATCATCCTGTTGAAAGTTAGTTAAGCAACGGAGGTACTGTTCCAAAGTTTGGTTAACCCATTCGGTCTGCCCATCCATCTCCGGGTGATAGGCACTGCTGAGACCCCTCTCATCCCCCAGAAGATGCATGAGTTCCCCCCAGAACCTAGAAACAAATTGCGTGCCCCAGTCGGAGATTATTTCCCAGGGTAATGTATGAAGCCGGAAAATCTGATGTAAGAAAGCTTTAGCCAATATCTGTGCTGATGGCAGGGACTTAAACGGAATGAAATGGGCTTACTTGGAAAACAAGTCCACCACTACCCAAATAACCATTTTCCCCCTGCTGGGGGGCAGATCTGTAATAAAATCCATGGAGATAACCTCCCAGCTAGGAGTGGGCACAGGCTGGAGGAGTCCAGGTGGCTTCCCAGGTCTCGGTTTGCTCATCAGGCAGGTCTGGCAGGATTGGACAAAGAGGGAGAGGTCCTTCCTCATTCCCGGCCACCAGAACTGGTGTGGTAGGTGGTATAGAGACTTAACAAATCCCAAGTGACCTGCCACCTTGCTCCCATGCACAAAAGTCATTATTTCTCCCTGCAATGAAAAAGGGACAAACAACTTCATACCACAGTACCAACAGCAATTTGCCCTTTCCTCCACCCCCCCCTCATTTGTCAACTCTAGGCAGTCCCCAATGGAGAGGGCAGAAGTGAACTTCAGTTCCCAAGAGCCATTAGTCAGAGGGGGTTGGGCCTGCGCCTGGCTGTGAGTAGTGACCACCTCTCCCAACTGGGAGGGAGTGAATATAGAGTCTAGTACCTCCCCCTGGCAGCTGTCATGTTGCGGGAGAAGGGACAGCACATCAGCCAGCGAATTAGCCCTGGGAAATGGTGGAGTGTGAAATCGAACTTAGAGAAAAAATCAGCCCAGCGGAGCTGCTTGTCATTGAGGTTGCGGGGCATGCAGAGAACTTCTAAGTTCTTATGATCAGTCCACACCTCAAAGGGTACCCTGGCCCCCTCCAACCAATGCCACCACATCGAGAGTACTAATTTAATAGCTCCCGCCTCCTTGTCCCACACAGACCAATTATGGTCAGTGTCATTGAACTTTCTAGAGACATAAGCAAGGGGATGCAGTTTCCCATCCTCCCCCTCTTGCAAGATGGTGCCACCCATAGCGACATCCAGGGCATGGACTTTTACAATAAATTTCTAAGGTTTGTTTGGATGCGCCAAGACCAATTCGGAGGTGAACAGGGCCTTCAGATGGTCACACACATCCTGGCATTCCGGTGTCCAGTCCAATTTGGCCCCTGGCCGTGTACTATCTGGACTTTTCCCTTTAGTTTACAAGAGGTCCGTGAGTGGCAAACTCACTTGGGAAAAATTCGCTACAAACGATCTATAAAAGTTTGCGAATCCAAGGAATGCTTGGAGTTGCCTCCGGGTCTTGGGAGGCTCCCACCCCACCACATTTTGGACCTTGACAAGGTCCATTTCAATCCCACGGGGGGAGATTTGACAACCCAAGAAAGCGATTTCAGTGCAGTGAAATTTACATTTAGAGAGCTTAGCAAAGAGTTTGTGCTTGTGCAATATTTTCAGAACATCTCTGACCAACTTGACATGGGATTCTTTGTTGGGGGAGTACAACAAAATGTCACCTAGGTAAACAAGGATGCCATAAAACAGGTGCTTGTGTAACACTTTGTTTATAACGTTCATAAAGACCCCCAGAGCGCCCTGAAGGCCAAAGGACATAACCAAGTACTCGAACTGCCCCAGAGGAGTATTGAAGGCTGTTTTGTACTCATCCCCCTCCCTAATCTGGACCCGGAAGTAGGTATCTCGCAGGTCAAGCTTCAAAAAGATTTTCCCTTTTGAGACCACTGCTAAGAGGTCTTTGATCAAGGCGTTTGTAGACGAGACAGCGTTCAAATCCCGGTAGTTGGTGCATAGCCACAAGCCCCCCTTTTTTTTCCTGAAACAACACCGGGGCTGCAAAAGGCAAGGAGGCAGGTCTAATGAAACCTCTAGCCAGGTTTTTATCAATGAACCTCCTCAACTCCTCCTTTTCTGTTGGGCTCATGGAGGACAACTTTTCCTTAGGCAATTTCTGGTTGGGCAACAGTTCAATGGAGCAATCAGAGTTTCTGTGGGGGGGCAGTTCATCTGCCTCCTCTTCCCCAAATACATGGGCTAGGTCTCAGTACTCGGGGGGAATCAACTGAAGTTCTGTGCTGGCCAGACAGGCGGCCACTAACTGCACATGCGGAGGTTCACCCCACTCCCTGTCCCAGTTGTGTGATAGGCAACCGGGAGGAAATGAAACGAACAATCCCCTCTTCCCATAAGATGTAGGGGTCATGGCCATGAAGCCACGAACTGCCCAGTACCAACAGGAAATAGGCCACTGGCGTAATGACAAAAGGACAATGTTCCCAGTGTTGCTCCACACCCATCCTCAATGGCACAGTCTCATATTTGCAGCAGTCTTTCATGGCAAAGCCATCCATCTGGGTAAACACCAAGGGGTCAGGGAGTTTGACTACTTTGGACCCCAGTCCTGTAAGGAGGGATGGATCAGATCCTGCCAGCATCACGAGTCAATCAAACCCCGCATCCGCACATGGGTGTTAAGCTCTGGGTTGATGATAGTCACAGTTACAAAAAAGAGGGGGGGTAACTGCTCACCGTTTTCTGTGCCTCAGAACGTAGGACCTGCTGGTCAGTGCTGTTCACAGCAGGTCCTGACCATTTCCCACCTGCTGGAATTTCTCCTCACAGGACGAGTCGGTCTCCTCTTCTTGCAGACTTGCTTACAGAGCATGGGGGGTCGGTTTCTTCACCAGGGTGTCAGGCCGCTTCTTCTCCCCACCACTCTTTGGGGTAGTCACGGGTCCAAATTCCAGGCATACAGCAGTGAAATGGCCAGCTTCCCCACATTTCAGGTATAAGCTTTGTTTCATGCGGAGTTCGCGTGTCCCTTCTTTCAGCCTCACAGGTGTTTTGGGTTTCACTGGAGCTGTAGCACTCTTTCCCAGGATAGCTGTGACATCAATGCAAATGGTGCAGAGGTGGCTCTCCATGTCCACTGCCTCTCTCATCCAAGCAAGCAGGGACACTGGTTTTACACTGTGGAGGATCGTTCCCCAGATCTCAGGGTTTAGCCCCAAGCGGTAATGCTGTGCCAGCACCCCATCCAGCCACTCATGGATCTTAGCTGCATGGCGTCGGAACTCCTCAGTGTACTCATGCACAGATTTCTTCCCTTGGCGGAAAGTGCACAGGAATGCTTGGGCGGTCTCACTCGCATTGGTGTCCTCATAATGCGCCCACAAGGCCCACATAAACTGATCGACCTCCTGGAGCTTCCAGCCGTCTTCTTGGTGAAGGCCCCCTTACCAGTCAACCGCTCCCTCCCGCAAACGGGATGCTAAGTTGTCCACAATGCGTTCCTCATTGGGGAACAGGTGGCCCCAATTCCCAACAAACTTTTCAGCACGCGCCAGGAAATAGGCCAGTTTTTTGGGCACCCCATCAAACGTTGCATCCAGTAGTTCAGCCAGTTGGGGTATTTCCTTCCCTGGTCCCCCTGGGACCCTTCTCAGAAATGGGAGGAGCATCGGCTGCTGCACCGGTGGTGGTGGACCTGGAACCCTTTGGGCTGGCGGCACTTCCCACTGGACCACCTCCATTATCATTCCCGGCATCTTTTGGAACAATCCTCGACCCTCCAGAAGAGTCTGTCCTGCCCACGTTCCAGCAACTCCAACCGGGTATCTACGTAGTCCTCGGACTTGGCTGGTTTCCATGTCCCAGCCTCCAGATTGGGCACTGTGCTCAAACGGTAGATGGTCCGATCATATTGGGTCTCCCTGAAGGGCCTGGGGGTAAGGGATCAAGTCTCAACAGTGTCCGTTTGGAACCTTCCCCATTCATGCCATTTCGGGCGGGTAGTCACGCTGGCATACACCCCACCAAATGGGTCAAAGTACATCTCAACCAGGTCCTCTTCCAGAGGGCCGGTGGTCAGTACCGTTGTGGTCGGTACCATCGTGGTTGGAACCAACTCTTCCGCAGTGGACACTACAGCATCCTCCTCCTCATCCCCGCTCATCCCAGTTGGTGAGAGAGGCGGTTTAAAGGAAGGAAAGAATGATTACTGACACTTTGTCAGGTTCTTCAGTCAGTCACATAACACAGGGCTTCTTCAGAAAACAGTGTTTAATGTGGAGCAGTACTAAAGACACATGTACATTCTCTGTGTCAGTAATGACTAGGTACAGCAAAGCATACTAGGTTATACTACATTCAAACAACCCCCCCCTCCAGCAGCAGAAGCCAATGGATACATTTCGTGCGCACGGGAGGCTTGGGCAGGCAAGCTAGCAAAACAATCTAGGACCAATTAGAGTTCCCAGTGTATGGCTCCGGCAGGCAGCTGGAGTACCAAGGTCAGGGCCTGATCAGAGGATGAGCGGAAAACTTCAGGGGATGAGAGGAGGCAGCTGCTCTCCTCATGCATTCCATTAACAGGACAGGGCTACCTGATAACATGCTATTTTTAAAGGAGCACCAGAAGAAAGGGGAGGCACAATCAAGTGGTAAGTGGCTACTCCCCCAGTGGTGCACGATGCGGTAAGTATTCCCCATGAAAACCAGAAGCTGGATAATGGGAGACACAGAGGCAAGGCGGCAGACCTTGGGACGGAAGCTGGGAGTCCTGACCCTCCCACTGGGCAATTCCTACCAATGTCAGGCGTTGGTAGTGATTGAAAAGATATAGAGGAAAGCCCCTCCAAGTATTGGAAAAAGCTTTGGGGGGCACAGTGGAATAAGGCCTGCAGGTCAGAGTGGGATGGTGCTGCCACAGTGGTCCTTTGTAAATTCATTTTCATCATATTGGGGTCCGGAGGTTTCTTTTGTGCAGAATCTAGAATCTCTGGGCCCTATTTGTAAATCTACAGCACCCACAGTCTCAAGGGACAGACCATATTATAAACACAAATTCATATACACTAGGTAAGTAGTTTGAGGTGGTTCAATCATGTATGTACAACCACTTGATCGCTCATCCCTTGAAAACTCTTGGTTGAAAATTACACTTTCATTTCCCTCCAAGACTTGGTAATCCACATGCTGTTGTGAGTTCCCTGCTGGAAGTTCAGTTCACATGAGCATGAGGCCAAATTCAGATCAGGATAATGCTGTGGGGGGGGGGACTTCACCCCTTTCCTCTCATGCCATTTTCCTGCCCTGAAATGAAAGATTTCCCAGATGGGGCTCGTCTGTCGTAAGGCAGTTGGTTGACCTTGTCCAGGGGTCATTTTGTAGAAAAAGAGGTGCAGGAGCTCATGAGCATAACTCATGAGCATAACTTATTTGCATATGCCACACCCCCTGACATCACCGGAAGTGGGTCAGAAGGCAACACCAACCGCTCAGGCTCCACTGGACTGTTTTGGATTGCTAGCTATGGGGGAGGGGGAGAACGTGCAGATCTGTCCTCGCAAAGGAGGAAGAGCTTGTACCTGAATAAAACTTGGTCTTAAAGGTGCCACTGGACTGTTTTGGATTGCTATTGGGGACAGGTGTCTGGGAGCCCTAGGCAAGACAGCCTGGGGCGCCCACCCCACGGGGATGCCAATCTCCCGGTGGGGCCTGGAGACCGGGGGGTGGAGCGCCGGCTTTCCTAAGCCCCCCCCCAGTGCTAATCGGAGGCTTATCTGCTCTGTTTACCTTCTGACGGAACATAGAGGAATGTAAGAAACCTTTCCCTTGCTTGACAAGCTAAGAGTGAATGATTTTATCTTGTTTTGTGATTTTATATTGCTTGACAAGTTAGATAAAGATCCCTTCTACATACATGCATACATTCTACAAACGAAACACCAAGTCTTTACAGTTTTTTGGCTATTTTGGCTATTTTTGTTTTCTTGTTTAAACCAAAAGCTCGGCAAAACTGAAAGCTGAGAAAATACTTCTCTTTGAATGTAAAGAGATGCCAGGCATGCTAGGGAAGAGAGAGGAGAACAACAACATTCCCAGCCAGCAAACAGAAAAAAAATAGCAGATCGTATCACTTTGAAAGAAGCATCACACCAGTATAAGGAAAGACATAGGTCGAGTCTGCATTTGCATTTTTAAATCAGTTGCGTGATGCTTTGATGCCATCTTTCTCCATGCTTGTTTGAATGTTGTTTGGAGAAGATGCTTTTAAAGCAGTGAGGAGGTGCCATGACAGTGGAGCCGCCCCGAAAGGACATTAAGCATATGTGGACCTGTGAAAGTATGCTAGCACTGTTGAGGTGTGAAAACAACACCAAATGTGGACAGCTTTTTCGAAGGCAGAGTCAACAGGCTGGGACACTGGTGAGAAAGACAAATGCAGATTCAGCCGCAGTCAAGACTGCTTTAAAAATGAAGATGCAGTTTCGGCCTGTGCCTCCCTGATTCCCCTGGGGCTGATCATGCCTAGAGCTGATCAGAGCTCTCCCATGGATACATCACAGAAGATGCCTCAGCTACTTTGCATTAACTGACCCCTGCTTGCAGGAAGCTGTTATGGTCATGCAAAAATACTCACACACTGAATATACTGCATTTGTTATGTCACTTTGTATTGATTATGGTACAGTGAGGATTTATCCTGGACATCAGATTGTCACTGACTTTGGCCTCATCGTGTGCTCCCCCCCATTGTCCCCCTCACCGCCTCCCTCCACAGAGAATGAAACTCAGGAGTCCTGAGAGCCAGGCTTTCTATGTTCATTTCCCCTGGCCCCCAACTTCCTTTTCCTCATCCAGGAATGGTGGAGCCCAAAAATTGGAGAATTCGGACTCCCCTATCTGCACATTCATGTCTCCATCAGTGCACTCTCGTTTAGTTAAGACGACTTTCATTTTCTTGGGGGATGATTGTGCATCTAGGAATGGAACGAAACATGCGTTTGGTGTTGCACATCCTCGGTAATGGATTACAAATTCGTCTCCCAAGAAACCTGTGAAAGAAAAAAAAAAAAGAACATCAAGATCAGTCTCTTTTTCCAGAGCCCCGAGGGTAGCATTGATCAGAATGGGAAGTGTGACTCTAGCAAGCCCTGAAGATGGAGACTTTTCTCCTGCTCAGTACCTTAGCCTTACACTTCTAGTCCTCCAGTGCTTTTCCTTCCTTTTGAGCTCTTTGTATGAGTTTGGCAAAGGCCGCTGGAGAGGTATGCTGCCACAGCAGAAGGCAGGGGACGGTCAGAACTGAAGACGTGGCTAGCTTCCAAACAGACAGGCAGGGGAGCAGTCTTGGGTTGCCTGCCTTCAGGAATTACAACAGATATCCAGACTACTCAGAACACCTCCACTGAAGAAAATGGCGGCTTTCACACTTGGGCTCTTCCAAGGTCCCTCCCCTCCCCAAACTCCGCACTCCCCAAACTGCATCCCTACATCTAAAAGAGTTCCCCAAACCTGAATCGGTAAGCCTAAACCAGTCTCGAGTCTTCCACAGCCTGCCCCTATGCATCTGGGATGTGGCCTTGAAGTGTGGCTTCCAAAGGCAATGAAGCATTAATATAGTCTGCAGGTATGCAGAGGTTTTTTTCTCCTCATGATGACGTTCCTTCTCTATACAACTTTACAAACTCCACACCAAGCCTCCATCATGAACAGCTCCTGAGCTGAGGCCCCCTGCCTGGCCACGCCAGAACTCTCAGCCCCCCCCCCCCGCATTATATCCTGTTTTAGGCATCTCTACTCGTCCTCATGCTCCCTTTGCACTTGCCCATGAACTCCTTCTATCCCAGGCAAGAAAGCTTCTTAGAGCACAAGCGAGTGGTGAGGTATGAGAAGCAGCGGCTGCCTGCTGAGCACGTGCCATTCTAAAGGGGCCCACCATAGGCATAACACCCTCAGAACCTGGAAGCAGCACTCAGTAGGGGTGCTTTTGGGGATCTGCAATGAAATGCCTAGATGGGACACATGGGGACGAGATAGGAAATTCCTATGGATTTTCTTAATAAAAAAAAGTTTCGACTTGGCCCTGCAGCCAGGACTTTGTGACTTGGGGGGCAATTTTTTTCCCCCTCAGTGCAGAAAGAAAAGACATTTAGCCAATAGGAAGATGTTACCAGATTAGATCTCTAAATTGCAAGCTGTCAAACACTTTATATGACAATTCTCAGCTGCTGCAAGTTAATCTCTTCTGCCAGGCTAAGCAACAACTCTGATAACAAGCTGGCAGGTGGGGGTGATGATGTCTATAGTCTAAACAGCTAAGGCAGAAAAACTCTCTTAAAGGAGACCAGTTTCTTGACACAGAGTTTGAAGGGATCCCAGAGGTCACCTACTCCAACCCCCTTACACAATGTGGGAATTAGTGAACTCCACCACCCCACTATGCTTAAAGGAGCACACACTTTTTAAAAATGATTGAAAAAAAGTATTTACAGGGGAAATTCTTGTGAGGCATTGTCTTTAAGAAAGGGGGCAGAGCCCCCAAAAGCCCCACCATAGCTACAAACACGGCTGGATTCAGAATAAACTGGTAATTCTACTGATTCCCCTTATCTGCTGCAGCCTCACCTTATGTCATTGCCCAGAGTTCTGAATTTCTAAAAAGAAGCATTTTGGGGAGAGAAGAATGGGATACCGGGGGGGATGAGGAGCCCACTGCCCTGCCTGCCCGTCTTCTCTGCGATTTAAAACTCCAGGCTCCTGGGACTTCCGGTCGGAGAAAATGGCGAATTGACACACTTTGCGAGTTGTGCAGAGTGTACTGCGGCATCTGACGACAGTCTGGGCTCTATCTGGCCCAGCGCAGCACTCTCCAGGCGGGGGAGTGGCAAGCAAGCAGCGAAGCCTGAGGGGGGTTGAGATCGGTGTGGATAAGCTTCGGAGGAAGCTTGTTTACACTTTGATCTCCCTCCGTGAAGAGGGCAGTTGCAAATCAACTCTACAGATGCCAGCCGGGCTGAGAATTCAGCATAAATTCGCCATCTACCGATCTCTTTATCATCTGATTAACATCGTTTACAGAAGAAGCACCGCGAAACCCCGAGACTACAAGCAAGGTAACAAACAAACGATTAAGCGCTTACCGGTTTAAAGGAGACTGTGACATTGAAACGTACGGATAAGCGTTGAAACCTTTAAGGAACTATTTCGCTTGAATTAAAAGTAAAAGAAAGCTTTCCGTTAGAGAAAAAGGCTGAAAAGAGACTTTGTTTTGCATTCCTGTGGTCAGCCAAGTCTAAACGCTACGTAGTAGAAACGAAACTAACTGTGACTCTGTGATACAGGAAGTGGGCTAGAGTGGAGGTTTTTAGAGGCTGCTGTGTTTGAAGCGGATGGACATTTTATTGTGTGACACCACCTTTACCGGAAGTTGGATTACAGAGACGGACAGGTGAACAGGAAGTTTGAAAGGAGCCTACTCTAGCCGGAAAACCATAGAGAAATTGCGCCCGACATTTTGGGGAGGACTAAAATTTAAAATGTTATTTTCAAGCCGAAAAAGTGCTTAAACAAGTTCTAAAGGTGGCGATTTGGCTTGAAGACTGCTAATATAAAGTCTGACTAACATTGAAGTGACCTCCAAGACGGATTTGAGAACAAGACCTAGAGCTGCTTCATCACCCAGCCCAAGAATGACTGCAAAGGAAAAAAAGAGTGGCAAGCAGCTATGGAAGCGATGGAAAAACGGATGACTGAGAATCTTGGAAAACAAATAGAATCACAGTTGCAACAACAATTGGAGCAAATAGAGCAAGTGCAAATCCAAGTACAGAAAAAAAATATGGAAGAATTGAAAGAACTGGTACTTACAGAAGTGTCAGGGATTAAAAAAGATACAGAAGAACTTAAAAAGGAAGTCAAAAGTCTGGTGACAAAATCTGAAGATATGGAACAAAAGGTTAAAAAAACCTTGTCAGAAAATGCAAGGCTGGAGACCATGATGGATTACAGGGCTACTCAGAATCACTTGAGATTGAGAGGGATTGAAGAGGAGGAAGATCAAGATCTACGGGCTCTAGTAATTAAGACATTGACAACTTATATAGGGGAAGATGAAGGAGATTTGGATGCAGACTTTGACTTGATCTACAGAGTAAATTCAGCTTATGCCAAAAGAAAGCAATTACCTAGAGATGTAATTGTTCAATTTGTGACAACAAAGATGAAGGAAGACGTTTTCAAGAAACAATTTACACAACCGTTGGAAATTAATGGAAAGAAAATAATAATTCTGAGAGAAATTCCGAGATCGATTCTACAAGATAGAAAGAAATTCAAGAAATTGACAGACAGGCTAAAAGAAATGAATATTAGGTTCAGATGGGAGATTCCATATGGACTTACATTTATGTACAACTCGGTGAGATCAACTCTTAAATCTGAAGGAGACTTATATAGATTTAAAGCGAACAATCTGGACGATTTTAAAGATATTTAACTTAATACCATTATGGATTACAAATTTTTATCTTGGAACGTAAATGGACTAAATTCACCAGGTAAAAGAAGACTGGTGAATCATTGGCTGGAAAAACAAAAATGTAATATAATTTGTTTACAAGAAACACACATAAGAAAACAAGACGACAAATATCTGATTAATAAAAAATTGGGAGAAGAATTTCATTCTTCAGCAGTTAACAAGAAAAAAGGAACAGTGATTTATATTTCAAAAGATTTGGATCCTAAACAAATTTTTTCCGACAAAGAAGGAAGGTATGTTGGCGTGGAAATCTGTATGGATAGAAAAAAGACATTGCTTGTTAATATATATGCACCCAATGGTGCAAAAGAGACCTTTTTTAATGATTTGACTAAAGAGTTGGAATGTTTAAATTATGACCAAATTGTTCTTGCGGGAGACTTTAATGGTACAGTGAACAACACATTGGATAGAAAGTCCAAAGCAAGTGGAGAGACAGTTGGAAAGTTACCAAAAAATTTCTTTCAATTGATGAAGCAAGAGAAATTAGAAGATGTTTGGAGGAAGTGGAATCCTAAGACTAAGGATTACACGTTTTATTCGAATAGACATAATTCCTTTTCTCGAATTGACATGATTTGGATGTCAGAGGAGATGGCGCAAAAAACTTATAAAATACAAATTTTACCGAAAACTAACTCTGATCATAATCCCCTACTTTGGATATCTAAAGCAAAACCTAAACAGTTATTTTGGAGAATTAATGAAGATTTACTGGATCAAAAACAAATTAATGAAATCTTAAAAAAGGAAACGAAAAGTTTTTTTGAACTGAATTTGAATAAAGGCACGGATATACAAGTTGTATGGGATACATACAAAGCAGTAATGAGAGGTATGCTTATCTCTCTGAACTCCAAAGATAAAAAGCAAAAGATCCAGCAACAGAAAGACCTTCATGAAAAAATTCGACAAAAAGAAAAGGAATTAAAAAAAAGACCAGGGAAGAAGAAAATTATTAAAGAGATCCACTTCCTGCAAGATCAGCTGAATGTTCTTTTAAACAGAGAATTATATTGGAATTTAAAAAAATTACAGCAAAAAGCATTTGAGGGTGCAAATAAACCAGGAAAGTTTTTGGCATGGCAATTGAAAAATAGAAAAGATAGGAATTTTATATCTAAGATTGTTGAAGATGGAAAGGAGGTGATGAGCCTGAATGGTATAAAAAGAGCTTTCTTTAAATACTACGCCAAACTATTTCAAAAGAAAGGAATTGACCAACAGAGAATCAAGAAATATTTGGAGACGATTGAAGTTCCAGAGCTGGGAAAACAAATTAAAGAACTATTAAATGGTTTAGTAACGAAAGAAGAAGTGACAATGGCGATAGAAGACGCAAAGTTGGGCAAAGCTCCAGGACCAGATGGCTTTACAGCAAAATTTTATAAGAAATTTAAAGAGGAGCTAACCCCTATTTTAGTACTTCTGTCAAATGAGATAAGACAGACCAAGCGGATCCCAGATTCATGGAAGGAAGCAAACATTTCATTGATACCTAAAGAAGGTTTGGATTTGACTCAAGTAAAGAATTATAGACCAATATCGCTATTAAATAATGACTATAAATTATTTGCAAAAATAATTTCAGAGAGATTGAAAAAATATTTGAAAGATACAATAGCGGAAGAACAAGCGGGATTTTTACCAAATAGACAAATTAGAGACAATCTAAGAGTGGTGATAGATGCAATTGAATATTATGACAAGCATCCTGAAAAAGAAGTTGGATTCCTCTTCTTAGATGCGGAAAAAGCTTTTGATAATTTAAATTGGGAGTTTATGCTACAAGTTATTGAAAAAATGAATATTGGACAGTCCTTTTTAAACATGATTGTGGCAATATATTCAGAACAAAAAGCGGCTTTGAATATAAACAAAGAAAAGACGGACTTTTTCCGAGTCCAAAAGGGAACACGTCAAGGCTGCCCGTTATCCCCGTTGTTATTTATTTGGATATTGGAAATATTATTGACAGCGATAAGAAAAGATAACAGTATTGAAGGACTTACAGTGAAAGGTTTCGCCTATAAATATAGGGCATTTGCAGATGATGTAATGTTTATGATTCAAGACCCAATTGAGAAAATACCACAATTGATGGAAAAAATTGAAGAATTTGGTTCAGTTGCGGGATTTTATGTTAATAAAAATAAAACTAAAGTGATGTGCAAAAATATGACGAAACAAAGACAAACAGAACTTCAAGAGAAAATACAATGTGAAGTAGTCACAAAGACTAAATATCTTGGAATTGATTTAACCATGAAAAATATTGACTTGTTTAAAAACAATTATGAAAAGGTGTGGCATAAGATTCAGCAAGATATGAAGAAATGGGATACTTTGAATTTATCATTGATGGGAAGAATCGCGACTGTAAAAATGAATATCTTGCCGCGTTTGATGTTTTTGTTTCAGACTATTCCAATACTAAAACAAAGGAAAATACTGGATTCGTGGCAGAAAGAATTATCCAAATTTGTATGGGCAGGAAGAAAGCCAAGGATTAAAATGAAAATCTTATGTGATGCAAGAGAGAGAGGAGGCTTACAACTACCAAATTTAAGACTGTATTATGATGCCGTCTGTTTAACATGGTTGCAACAGTGGATTAATTTGGAGAATAAGAAGTTATTGGCTCTTGAAGGACATGATAATAAATTCGGATGGCATGCATATTTATGGTATGGAAAAGTAAAAATGGATAAATTTTTTAAACACCACTTTGTAAGACAATCACTGTTCGAGACATGGACGAGATATAGAAAATTCTTCTCAGAAGAAAGACCACTTTGGATTGTACCAGCTGAAGTGATTAATCCATATTCAAGAAACCAAGGACTAGACTGGCTACCTTATAAAAATCTTTTAAAATCTGAAGGGAAAAATTTTGTGTTAAAAGACAGATTTGATGTTGAATTTGAATATGATTGGTTGAAGTATAGACAGATTTATGATTTATTTAAGACCGATAAAAGAGAACATGGTTTTAGAGAAAAGAATATTGAAATTGAAACTGTATGGCTTGAGAAAGATAAAAAAATGATTTCTAAACTGTACAAGGTGTTATTGAAATGGTATACTGAGGATGAAGTTGTAAAGGAGCAAATGATAAAATGGGCAGTAAATGTTAATAATGAGATATTAATGACATCTTGGGAATACTTGTGGAAAAAATCAATGAAAATTTCAACGTGTGTAAATGTTAAAGAGAATTGTTATAAAATGATGTATAGATGGTATATGACGCCTAAAAAAATTGCTATTATAAATGAAAGTATGTCCAACAAATGTTGGAAATGTAAAAAACATGAGGGGTCTTTTTACCATATGTGGTGGACATGTGATAAAGCAGTAAAGTATTGGACAGAGATCCACAATGAGATACAAAAAATTTTGAATTGTACTTTTAAGAAAGACCCACAGATGTTATTGTTAGGTCTTAAAATGGAAGAAATAAATGTAGCCAAGAGAACATTACTATGGTACTTGACTACAGCAGCAAGACTGACTTTTGCTCAATGTTGGAAACAAGATAAAGTACCTGAAACATGGGAATGGATTAAAAAGACGTTGTTCTTAGCAGAAATGGATAAATTAACAAGAAAATTAAACAACGAAGAAGATGAAACTTTTTTTGAAGACTGGAAAGACTTTCAAAAATACTTATTGAAAAATTGGGACATTAAACGTGGTTTGATTTGTTTTGATAGTTATTAAGTGGAAAATGAAATAGAATTAGATTTCTGAATTGTTACCGTTTGATAGAGAAAATAAGTTTAGAAATAATTGTAACAGAATAAGAGAGATATTAATGGGGTTGGAGCGGTGCGGGAAGTCTTGTTTGGGGGGGGGAGAAGGGAAATTAGAAAAATGGGTATGTAGGTTGGTTGAAAATGTTTGAACATGTGATATATCCAATAATAAATTGTATTTACCAAAAAAAATAAAACTCCAGGCTCCTGGGAGGGGAGAGGGGGTCTGGGAGAGAAAGGCGGAGTGAGGAGAGCAGGGAGTGGATGGGAAGCAAGCGTGCAGGCGGGAGAGTTTATGGCAGGGCAGATTTGGGAAATAAGGTGAAAGGGGATGCTGTGGTTTCTCACCCACATTCCATGGGTCTCTTTCTCTGAATCCCTCTTGAGTAACTTGGAGGGAATCCACAAAGCTTCTGTATGCTGCTGAGATTTCACCTCATGACAGTCACCCACTTCTTCCTTGCCACGGGCAACCCTCCCTTGGTGTGATCATTGTTGGCTTTCATGAAAACTGGGACAATGCTATGTTGAAGCTTCCATTGTTATAGAACATTTAAAAAAAACCAAAAATCAGCAGTACAGAAAAGGGAAAGTGGTTGGCTGAGTGCAAGCGAAAGCAGACCGCAAAGACCTGTACTTTTCCACGGTTGGGGAAAGAAGATAGGCATAGAAGGGGTAGGAGTAGAGATAGTCTGAGACTCTGCAGTGCAGCTGTGGTTTAGAATAATCCAGGGGTCTGACAGAGTATAAGGGAGCTGCCTGTGGTCACAGGAAATAGTCTCCTCTTTCTTGGATCAGTCCCTGGATACCCTTCGCCTAAAGTAGCCCTCCAGGGGGAGCAGAACTCAATTAAATCACATGCACAGACACTGGATATATGGTCGAATCTGCATTTGTACTTTTAAATCAGTTGCGCGCTGCTGTGACGCCGTCTTTCTCTATGGTTGTTTGAGTGTTGTTTGGAGAAGATTCTTTTAAAGCAGGGCGGAGGTGCAATGATAGCGAAGCCACCCCGAAAGGACGATAAACATATGTGGACGTGCAAAAGTATGCTAGCATTGTTGAGGTGAAAAAACAACACCAAATGTGGACAGCTTTTTTGAAGATGGAGTCAAAAGGCGGGGACACTGGTGGGAAAGACAAATGCAGATTCGGCCTATGACACAGACAGATTCGGCCTCTGACACAGTTCTTTCTCACATGAAAAGACTCACATGCACCCATCAGCTCTTTGCAACATACAGAGGCAAGTCAGCTCACCTATGGAGACGTTAAGACGTGCCTCAATGCATTTGGTCTCCCCGCCGGTGCAATTGATGGTCTCCCCTTCTGGGCATTCTTCTGAATCAAAGGTAAAGCAGGATGGGCATACCACCCCATTGGGGGGATATTTCTCACGCTTGGGCACTGCAACAATTAAACCGATTAGCTCATGGTTCCATCCCACCCTTATGACTGCTTTTAAGAGACTTCATTTATGAATGAATGTGAACACAAAAATAGAGTGGAAGCAACCAAAACAGAGGGTTAGGTTGAAGCAGAACAATTGCAATAATCCAGAGCATGGTTTTAGTACCAGCCCTTGGTTAGGAAGAGGGCCATCCAGATCGAAATTCCCGCTTGACCATGAAAGACCGAGTTCAGGGGTCCCCAGTGTGGCGCCCATGGCTGCCAGAATAGCAGCCAGTACCTTCCTGTATGCCCATCAAGTGTTTTATAAAAGTAGGTTGGGCCTAAGACTTGGGAACCCTAGGCGCCACCTACTTTTATGAAACACTTGATGGGCATACAGGAAGGTATTGGCTGCTGTTCTAGCAGCCATGAGCACCACACTCGGGCAGAGGGTGGGAGGGAGTTTTCCAGTTGTGGGAGTGGGTCAACGATGATGTGTGCAGCATCCCTGTAGTGATAATCACTTCTGGGCGATGTCATCATATTGGGGACGTCGTGCTGGGTCGTGGTTGTTGGGGGCAGGATTTCCTCTTCAGCCAGCTGGCCAGGGCCAGGCAGGAGCCCAAGAAATTCGGGGATCACCCGCTTCCACCCAGAGGCAGGTGACCCTTGTGTGGCCAGACGGGGCTTTTGCCCAGCAGGGCTTCCAAGATGGCCCTGAAGATCTGGTTGGCTATGCTGATTAAGATCACATTGTTCCAGCTGCGGTGGCAACCACCGTGTTTGTCTTCTTCTCTCTCTCCCCCTCCCTCTTTTATTCCCTCTCTTCTCCTCTGCACTTGGGCTTCCTCCCAGGAGTGTGGCCCTACCTCCCATGGCAGCCATTTTTTGGTTACCCCCATTACCCCGTTTAAAAATGCCCAAGGTGCTCAGAGGCTCAAAAAGTTTGGGGACCCCTCTTCTAGTAACTCACTCTCCACCCAGACTCCCTGACAGGGTTGTTGGGGAGATTAACTGGAGGAAGAAGAATCATGTCTTGCTGCCCTAAACTATACTGCCTTCAGTGCGATTTCAAAATGAAAACAGACATTTCTGTTTCAGGACTAGAGACTGTAAGTAAGTGGGGGTTGGCCCAACCAGTTCTGAGAGTGAAGGAGTTTCCTATCCCCTAGCAACAAGAACAGATCTTCATTTCCCATTTAATCATGAATGGCCACCATTCCATATAAAGGAGAGGCACTTACATGAAATGGTCATGTTGTTGCACTGGTCAGTATAGCAGCACTGGACAGCCATACGACCATTCCCACCATGTGATGTAGTAATGCTTACGTAGTTGTTCATGCAGATATGGGCTGGAGCACATTGCCTGAATGGCACGCTGTATTCCGGCATCAGTGGGCTAACTGTGAAAGGGAATTGCAGATATATCAGCAACAATTCAAGGAAATCGTTTCTCTTAAATTGACTTTTGAAGGCAGAATTTTGGGATAAAAACTTTTCATGCGTTGCTTAATGTAGCTGCTTTTAGAAAAAAATCATTAACACATTCAGTGCTGTGTTGTCAACATCTTCAAGAACTCTGAACTGTGGGAATCTATTCAATGGTGAACACTAGTAGAATTTCATTTCTGCTCCAACCACGACTCATGGACATTCTCTCCTACACTTACATCTGTGGCTGCCAGCCCATTGCCTTTGCCAGCAACCCTTGATGTCATCATTTCTGGACAGAAGCCTAGAAATGTCACCACAGGGCACTGCAATGCCCAAGGGATCCCACAGATCTCAGTGGTACAAACTGCAGCCCTCAGGGGAGTTTCTAGTCTTGAGGAATCAGAGATGCCACTCCTCTCCCGTTTTCCTCTCCCACCATCAAACTGGTCTGCAGCAGATTATTTCCCACTAGAAGCCGGCAACTGGGGCCAACCCTAGGAACATCTGACACCTCCCCACTGTTGTGAGAATAATGGGGCTGCACATGTCTTGTGAATGGGTTCACCCGTGCCACCCACACCTCTCCCTCTTGGTTCGTGTGTTCCCTGAGTGTCGCCCCCTTACCAAAGGCAATAGATGCAAGCTAGGAAACCCCCAAACGCTGGCAGAGACACTCTTAGCAAAAGGTCTCTTCTTAAAATAAAACTTATCTTTATTAAGAATACGTCCAAAAGTTTACCAGGCAAGGTGGTTAGCAAGACACCAAACCAACTGCCAACACAGTACAATCCTATTTCTTAAACATTGATAGTGAAAACACAGACAATATATGCAAGCAAAATTCCCCCCCCAAAAAAACATGCAGAAATGAAAGGCCTTTCGGACTGACTCCCAAAGTCTCCAGAGAGTAAGAGCTTTCTTGATTCCTTCAAGAGTCAGCGAAGGTCTGTTGGAACTGACTAGCATTTGTACCACATGATCAAAGGGGTCCGCAATAATTAAATTACAGTTGTAAATTGAAATCTTGAAGTTGAGAATATTTGCAAGGAAATTGCTTTCTTGCGTCTCACACAACAAAAGTTGCCTGTCGTTTACAGGACCAGACAGTGTCATTGTTTTTTTTCCCTGGTGTTCCCAGCATTGAAGATGAACCCATTCTTTCATCTTATCTCTGGGATGGGAGTAGGGGTGTGAATCCCTGTATCAGATGGATTAAAGTCTGTCACTGCCCAAATGGCTTTTCCTGGCAGATGGGATTTTATGGTTTAAATGGATATAGTGGGTCTCACACCTAAGGGAATTTACATTGATTTAGATCCTGGGAGTGGAATGTGTGAACTTTGTACATGACAGTGAGGGGTGCTTTGCCTGGAACAAGGGTTTTGCAAAGACTCATGGGATTTGATTCAGTGAAAGCAGGCCAGGGCTGTTTGCTGTCCTGCTAGCAAAACAGAGACAGATACATGGATTTTATAAACTATTTGGTTCATTTTAAAACCCAAACCTTCTATATTTCTAAAATTTCTTACCACACCCATCACTCCAGTTCCTGTATGATCTCCTCTTCAGGGTTTCATTTTTCTCTGTGCTTCAGCTCATGGCAGACAAGGGCAGTCACAAAGAAAGATCACACAGTCAGTCTGTCTGACTTACTCTTTTAGGCTAGGATGGCACAGAGAGAAAATGTCTCTGATGTTCCCCAAAGGGCCAAACAAGACGTGTGAGAAGCTGCTAAGTAAAGAGGCCTTTTACACTGAAATAGCTGGGGATACAAGACCAGATGAGCCAGTAAGAGTAACAGCAGAGAAAGAGTGTAGTGTCCTTAATGAGAGCCAGTTTGGTGTAGTGGTTAGGTGCGTGGACTGGGAGAACCAGGTTTGATTCCCCACTCCTCCACTTGCACCTGCTGATGTGACCTTGGGTCAGTCACAAGCTCTGGCACAGCTGTTCTCCGAAGGACAGTTTGTGTTAGAGTTCTCTCAGCCCCACCTACCTCACAGGGTGTCTGTTGTGGGGAGGGGAAGGGAAAGGAGTTTGTAAGCCGCTCTGAGACCCCTTTGGGCAATGAAGGGCGGGGTATAAATCCAATCTCCTCTCCTCCTCCTCCTCCTCTTAATGGTGGGCATCAGAATAAGGAGGCAGCATTGTTTCAAACAGAAGTACATTTAAACAAGTCCGTTTCCTCCCTATGTGAGAAACTGCCGGGAAAGAGACTTCAGTCGAATCTGCATTTGCTTTTTTAAATCAGTTTCATCCTGCTGTGACACTGATTTTCTCTATGCTTGATGGCATCACAACAGCACAGAACTGATTTAAAAATGCAAATGCAGATTCGACCTTCATCGTTTCCTGTATCGGCATTATGAACTCCTGAAGTGGACTGGGACAGTCTCCAACACTGCCCAGGATTAAAGGAACAGAGGTGTTGAGATGTCAACATCCCCCCCCCAGCAATTTCTTTCTGCTTCTGCCAATGTTTCCCTGAGGGGCTGTGGGGCTCTTAAGATTTCACGGGGGGGGGCAAACTGGTGCTCCTCCAGAATTATTTTGGTTTGGGGAAAATGGCAGGGGAGGGAAAGGCATAAACACCCTCTCCCCAACTGCCATGATCCCGATCCAAATCATGCCATGTGTGCCAGAGAATTAAAGTTCTTGCCACTTACTTTGTGTACTTTCAATCATTCCTGAAGCACAGGCATCTTTGTGAGCTTCACACTTCTGAACACTTGGTCTGGCGCAGTCCTCTCCCATACAGGTAAAACAGCTCTTTGGTTCCTGTGCAGAAATGAACCCTGCAGAGAGAGGGTGGTTGGGTGGTTGCGAAATATCAGTGGCATGTATGTAGGTGACAGAATAGTTGACAAATAGTACTAACATTTCAAATTAAGAGACTCCCGTGCAATGTTCCCTCTAAGCTGAGTTAGTGTGAGTTAGCTCACAGTTTTTTAGCCTCTGACTCACACATTTTTGTCCTAGCGCAGGAAGGATGGCTCCAGAGCAAGCTAATTTATGCCATAGCCAAATCGCTCGCTCAAAACTTTAATGCCAGGAGCTCACAAAGTAGAATTTTTGCTCACAAGACTCCACAGCGTAGAGAGAGCATTGCTCCTGTGGTACAAGTTTTCTGTCCAGTGCTGAATAGTTGACAAATAGTACTAACATTTCCAGTTAAGAGACTCCAGTGGTACAAGTTTTCTGTCCTGTGATGAATTTTTTTCCCCCATTCTAGGGTTGAGTTTAAAGGTATTCTTAGGCTGATTCCAAACCAAGGTGAATTCCATAGTGGCCACATTGTGAGGAATTATCCTTGCAAGAAGTTTCTAGAGGGAACAGGATAACCCGTTCTTTCTTGATTCTTAGCAGTGGTTTCCCTTTCACACTGAACCCTTGACAATCCTATGTTCTCAAGAGACCCTCCTCAGGATACTCTGCCCTCCCACCTTTTGTTTGGTTTTGAGGGGCGTGGGTAATGTTCTATAGAGATCATACAATATCCTTTAAAATGTGTTTCAAAACCCTCCACCGCTTTGCAGAGGTACTTCTGGATAATCCCCAGTCCCATATCTAAATGGAAGGCTGAGGTGTGGACAATGTTCTTCCGTTTAAAAGGAAAACCTCCACAGACATGGGTAACACTGCATAGGAATAACACAGTACCTTTTGGAAATCTGTGCTTTAAAAAATGTCCATGTATGTGCAAAGTTAACCCTAGATGATTTCAAAGGCAGGGAAACATGTGGCTGATTCTCTTAGAGTCCGAAGAGAATCAACAAGGATGCCCTGTCACGTCTATGCGCATGTGCAAAAAGCATTTTGTTTTGTTTTTTTAAAAAAGACCACCGCACGCCTCCTTCAACAAGGAAACGCTGTGATGCCTATGTGCATGCACAAAAAGGTTTGTTTCTGCAATTGCTGCTAGGGATTGGCCCTTCATGGTCATCCCTTCCAGAAGAAAAGATGGGAATATAGAGAACCTGCTAACCCTATCATTACACTGATATATTGATATTATAGTGTTTTACTGCCAATTGTTTTTGTTTGTTTTTTAAATGCAGAAATCTTGGTGGGGCTTGAAAGGAAAAGAACCCTTCAGGTATAGTTCATAAACATATTGGGGGTGGAGGTGCTCCTTTTTAGGCTTCCCCATGCAAGGACAGGCAGGCCTGGGGGCAACAGGCATCAACCCACCCCTCCAATACTACCCTCCCCCACCGGCAGCCTTGTGTGTGTCAGTGGAGCCAGGCACTCTTTCTCTTCACCCCTATGCCCGTGTTCATTTTTGATCTTTTAAAAAATCCATCCATTATAGCAATATATCAACATAAACATGTGGTGGTAGGGAGATAAAGGGGAAGGGCGCTGTGACACCACTATGATGCCACCAATGACGATTGCATACTGTCTTGAAAATCTTGAGTTTAAGGCAAACTCAAGGCAAATGTGGAAGAAAATAGACTCCACAACTGTGAAAATGCAGAAAGAGGGCTAGACGTGCAGGAGAAACATGCTCAAACTGCTTTCAGTGTCTGCTGATCAAATGCCAAGAAAATCAGGCGTAATTTGAACATGTGGAAATGCTCCCTCTGATCTGATAAACTGAAATTTAGATCGCAAAAACTGATATTGTTGATCTTTAAGGTGGGAGTGGACTCAAACATTGTTCTGGTATTAGAGATTTTAAAAAAGCCACTCTCCTGACAGTACCCCGTTCCACGTGAACACTTCCAGAACATGCCCCTACTTTTCCTTTCCCTGTATAAAGGTTGGCTATATCAGTTACTGAGGCAAGCAAGGGGCTGCGCCACAATAAATTCTTTTAAATAAATTTGCAGCATCTCCCCTACCCCCACAAATCCATGCCATAGTGTTAGAAACTGAGGGGGGATGGTATTAACATTCTACCATGCGTATGGGAGCAAAATACTTTGAACTGATCCTGGCCTATTTCCTTCCCAGAGGCAATAAAAAGAGTGCATTCGGGGGGTCTGTTTTTCCACTCACCTGGAGAAAGGAGGCCCCAAAAGAGGCAGATGCTCAGAAGTGCCTTCATGGTAAAAGGAAAAGAGAGGAAGAGCCAGGGAGGACTCAGATCAGAGCAGAATCCACCAAGGCAGCTGATGTTGCACTGAGGGGAACAACAGGCGAAATTTATAAGGCAAAGACAGGAGCTCCAGGGCAGCACAGGGAAGACTGGCTCAGTGAGGTACGGGATGTGCCTGCAAAGTGCCTGTAATCAAAATGGTGTATCTTCCTGCTCCGGGAAACAGCTGGACTGTATTTCCAGGACGCCCTGAATATTTAGAAAAGATCTTTTCTAGATTTCTAACAGGCCCAGTTTCTCCATAGTGGACATAGAAATATAAGGAGTCTGAACCAGATTGTGTTGTGCCTCACATAATTTTGTCTTTCCTTAGGACCATGTGTATAGCTGAAACAGGACATCCAAAATGTAGGTAGCCTTGTTGGTGCATATCACGATCCAAAAACAAAAGCCAGGTGGTAGTAGTTTTATTTGCAGTGCAATCCTAAGGGAAGTCAGTGGGCTTAGAAGGATATAACTCTGCCTCAAACTGCACTGTAAATGGGTTGTTTTCAGACATTCCGCAGGATGGTAGTCTTCTTTTATTTATTTATTTTCACCTTTATATCCCCATCTATCCTGTAAACAAGGTCAGGGCGGGTTACATCATGTTAATAAATGCAATAATTTTAAAAACAGATTAGAAACATATAAAAATAGTAGTTGCAGCTCGCCGTTGGGAGATTCTGCCCCACTGGTGTCACTGGATATGGCTGGTTACCAGTGCGTGGGTGACAGCAATGTCAGGGAGGCCATATGTGGATGCCTGCTACCTCAGCCAAAGGCCTGGCGGAGCAGCAGAAAGGGGTGTAACTTGCAGGCTCTGGGGAATTGGATAAGATCCTGCAGGGCCCTGATCTCAAAAGGGAGCATGTTCCACCAGGTACGAACCAGAGTAGAGAAAGCCCTGACCCTGGTTGAGGCTAGGCGGATATCCTTTGGGCTAGGGATTACCAGAAGATGTTGACTGTCAGAGCGCAGCGCTCTTTGGGGCGTATACAGGAAGAGACGGTCCTTAGGTAAGTTGGTCCCAGGCTGTATAAGATTTTGAGGGTTATTTATCTTTATCTGATGTCTGCAGTTCTTCCACATTCTTAACTCCATTCAACACATTTATATGCATGATACCACATGAATATTGGGCAGGTTGATACCGTCCAGGTTCCACCCAAACCCAAACGTGGTAACACAACCTAGTTGTAACGGACAAGTTAAGATCCCCCTCTTCCTAAGAGCAACTGATGGGAGCTGACAGAATGTTCATGAGAAGGAGAGTTGAAAACAACAATGAAGAGAGTAGAAGTCAGTCGTGAAGAGAGATGAGAGTGAATCTAGCTGTCTGAAGCTGTGGAGAAGAACAGCTTAAATCTTGGTATCCCTTGGGATTCGTGGCACTGGCTTTTCTTGGTTTATCTCATTTCTCCAGTCAGAGGTGGATGCAATCATAGGGTGTTCTTCGGGAGGTGTTCTGTGTGGTTCTTGGTCTCTGGGATAGCCCTGGGATCAGTCCTGTCCCCGATGTTGTTTAAGATCTGTACGTGCCCTCTAGTAGAGCTCGTCAGGAGGTTTGGGGTTGGTTGCAACCAATATGCTGATGATACTCAGCTTTTCCTTCTGTTGGATAAACAACGGGAAGAGGTTCTATCTTCTCTGACCCAGTGCCTGGAGACTGTGGTTGGATGATTGAGGCAGAGCTGGTTGAAGAGCATGATAGCTAAGCAGGGAACACTTTCCCACACCCGCTTTCTCCTTGCCCTCCATCAGGAGCTGAAAGCTGCCCTGTCAAATAGATCTTGATGCTCCTGAGGTACCACCTGACAACTTTATGGAGTGGGGGAACTGGAGGGACATGACAAAAGTAATTACTATGCACATTAATGGACCTTAAGTGTTACAAAATGGCTCTTTCTTGTCAGCTCTCAAGGAGTCGAAAAGATGGACCCCTCTGTTCTGTCTCAAGTGAGGGGTCTGTTGTGGGTATGTGAAGAAACAGCTGTCTAGATTCTGACAGAGAAACAGAAGGGCATTCCTGGGATTTGGCTGAAGTATCTGGGGAGTGCAGGAGGTGTTTGTTTGCAATCTGATGTGGGATAGCAGATGGACTGCCCTGTATGGGAGTGCCATCTTGGCTTCTCCACCTTCTCCTCTTATAGTAAAGGTAAAGGTTTCCCTCTTATACATATATATAAAAGAAAGTCCCCTCACCGTAAAATCAATGCCCAGACCAAACCGCTGAACTTAGAGACACCAAATTTGGGGAGAGTGTTCCTACCATGGCGTACATGCTCACTAAGAAGGGATTTTTAGAAATTAGACCCCTAAGGGGGTCAAAAGAGATAAAAAGTTCCCCCCATTGATTCCTATGCGGCTGCCAGGCAACTGTCTCTCTGCACCTCCCACTCTCTGATTGGTCAACTGCAGAGCTCAGTGTTCTGAGGTAAAAAACCCCCAACAGTTACAGGGGACTGCAGAGAGCTAACAACAGTTGAGGAAATCAGAAGTGGCCAACAACTATCTGTGAGGTGAAGCAAAGCTGCTGGCCCAGCCTCTCTGATGACTTCCAACACACTCCACCCATATCCTACACCTAACAGGTGGTTGTCTGTCAGGTGCAGCCCCACAGTGCTGACCCAGCCTCTAATCCACAGTGGCTTCTAATACTCCTCCCCCTCTCCCTCCTACACTAGACAGCAGCTGCCTGTCCGGTGTAGGAGAGGAGGTGGGATGGCTTCCAACACACTTTCCCCACCTCCTACACCGAACTGGCAGTTGTCTGTCAGGTGCAGCAATAGTTGCAGGGTGCTTAAAGCCACGAGGGAGCCCGCCCCAGCTGTAATGCCTTAGTGATGCTGCCATCCCTGCCTCCACAGTGACTTCTAATACTCCTCCCCATCCTACACTGGACAAGCAGGAGGTGGGATGCTTACAGCCACTGGGGAGGTTTGCTCACCAGGATTGCCTTAGAACTGCTGCTGGCCCAGCCACTCTGATGCCTTTAAATACAATCCCCCCCCCCAATACCAGACAGGCCGGTGTCTGTCAGGTGTAGGAGCAGGACCAGGGTACTTTAATCCAACAGGGACGCCGTCCCAGCAGAATCACCTTAGCGATGCTGCTGGGCCAGACTCTCTGATGGCTTCCAACACACTCCCCCACCTCCTACACCTAACAGGCAGTTGTCTGTCAGCTGTAGCAGTGGTTGCAGGGTGCTTAAAGTTACGAGGGAGCCTGCCCCAGCAGTAACACCTTAGTGATCCTGCCAGCCCTGCATCCACAGTCACTTCTAATACTCCCCACCCCCCGTCTTACACTGGACAGACAGCTGCCTGTCAGGTGTAGGAGAGGAGGTGGGATACTTACAGCCGTCAGGGAGATTTGCTCAGCAGGATTGCCTTAGGACTGCTGCTGGCCCAGCCTCTCTGATGCCTTTAAATACAATCCCCCCCAACACCAGACAGGCTGGTGTCTGTCAGGTGTAGATGCATGGCCAGGGTAGGAATGTTTATGGGGAGATAGTGAAGAACATTTCTAGGAGCCATTTCGATGCGTGCCTCACTCATGAACCTGAAGAAATGTCCACCACATCACCACTCCCTCATACCAACGCCCCCTCACACCTCTCACCTCTTACTGCCCCCAGGAAAGCTCCTGGCAAATGTTGAGCCAGATACACCAATGCTACAAGGAAGAGGCAACTTCAGAATGCGGCAAGGACATTTGCACATAGTACTGCTGCAGTGCACTGAGGGGCACAGGCCGAGTACCAGCACGATCACCCTGAGCTGCTCAGAACGACACAGTCTCCATATGAGTAAAACAATCCAGGAACACAAGTAGAGAGGCCATCACTTTCGTGGAGGGTAGCAGGAGTTGAGTTAACAGAGGACTGCTTCTTAAATGGACAGTTCTATGTGGCCTTCCCCAGCGTGAACTGACCAAGCAGCCTGGTGATCCTGGCACCTGAGGGCAGAACCACCAGTGTGGTCTGGAGAGACGTCCTTCGGTGGGGGGGAGGCAGGGCCGGACCACCCATAGACAAAATTAGGCAGCCGCCTAGAGCGGCCGGTAAGGGGGGGCACCATGGTGACCTGGAGCCCCGCCCACCCTGCCCCTCCCTCCTCGCCAAAGCCCCGCTGCACCTGCGCTGCTCCTCCTCTTTAAAAGTGGAAGTGCAGCTGCACGTGCTGGACACACGGCGTTGCTGCCGCCCTTTCAGAAGCCTCTGCGCCTCCCGAGTCCTGCCCGCTCCCAGGAGAACTCCTTGCAAGTTGGACCCTGTGCCCCCCCCCCGCCCCCACTAGAAAGGTTGGTTTCTTCAGCAAGCTGGCGAAAGGGGCGCGTCCTCCGAGCTGCCTCACCTGCGGCCCCCCCCCGCCCTTCCCCAGGAGGCGAGATGTTCCCCAGCCCGGCCACAAGTTCAGCGAAGACCCTGCCGCCCCATGGCTGGCTGGCTGGCCGCCCTTTCCCTGCTGGACCTCCCTCCAGACACAGAGGCTGTCGAGGGAGGGAGGGAGGAGACCCCCATAATGGTCGCCCCACCCTGCCGAGCCCAGCCACCCTCTCCGGGTCCCCAAGTGCCGGTCATGGGTGCTCCCTGAAGGGGGGTGGGGGAGGGGCGTGTGAAGGGGGGTGGGGGAGGGCAGAGGAGAAGGAGCCATTTTGGAGGGGAGAGCCGAGCTTCTGCCGCTGGGGGTTCTCCAGGCAGGAGTCAGCCCCTCCAGAGCGCCTGCCCCCCTGCTGCTTGCCCCACCAGGAAGAGGATCATGGGGGGGGGAGAGCTTGGAGAAGCATGCATGCACATTCCCCCCCACCCCCCCTTTGGAGAAGGCGAGACAGGGAGGGCCACCCCAAGTACCTTTGCTGCGCCGTTCCTCCCCTGCTTCCTCTCCCAGCTGTTCCTTCTGGGGGGAGGTGGTGGCCTTGCCCATGCTGCAGGAGGGGACCCTTCTGCACCCCCACACACACTGTGGCCAGGGCAGGCAGGCAGGCGGGGGAGGAGGCGGTGGCAGGAGAAGCGCCCCCCCCCCTTGGGAAGGCACGTTCCTTTCCCGACTAAAAGGAAGGACTTGCATGAACTCCCTTGAAATGCAGGACAGTACAAGGAGAGTTGCAATAAAAATGCGGAATGGACCAGAATGAGAGGCCACAGAGTGGAATGACAGCCCTTGGGAGTTGCAGGAGTTTTCCTGTGACTCTCATCCCAGTCCCAGAAGACTTCTGTTACTCCTAGGGACTGTCATTCCAAGCTGGGGCCTGTCATTCCAGTCCCAGAGTAGTCTGTTTGGGCCCAGAGACCCTAATGGAAAATCCATTCCACATTTGCTTTGCAACTCTGCTTGTACTGTCATGTATTTCAATGGAGCCTATGCAAGTCAATTGGCATTCTTAGCTCCCATTATTTCCAATAGACCTTCAAGTGTATCCCATTGTTTCCAATGGGCAACCCTGTCCTTCCTTTTAGTACATCCCTGCAGTCTGCAGATTGGTAGCCAAGGGGAAAGCCCTTCCTCCCAGGCACTGCATGGTGTAAGGAGGGGGGGCCTTTTTCATCAGGCCACAGCAAATTTAATCACAGTTGGATGGGGTGGGAGGAGCAAATCATGGTCATCCCATTCTGTTCAAGTCATGGTCATCCCATGCTGTGCCCCTCTTCAATTCAGTTGTTTCACACACACCCCACCTCCCACCCCATTTCTCATGATTTTTAGTCTGGTAGCCAACCTCCATTAGGGTGGCAGGAGATCTCCTGGTATTAAAACTGATCTCCAGGCAACAGAAAATTGCTGTTTTGGAAGGTGGACTCTGTGCCTCATTGAAGCCCCTCCCCTCCCCAAGCCTGAGAGTCCCCTGAGATCAGCTGACTTTTGGGAGGCTTGGCAGAAGCTGATGGTGCTCATGTAGTCTGCTACAGTGGCCTGACAAAGACTAATAATGAGGAGGTTTGGATTTCACTTGGAGTCTCAGAGCAGCTTACAATCTCCTGACCTTCCTCTCCCCACAACAAACACCCTGTGGGACTTGAGAGGCCCCTGAGAGAACTGCTCTAACAGAGTTGTGACTGGCCCAAGGCCTCCCAGCTGGATGCATATGGAGGAGTGGGGAATCAAACCTGGTTCTCAGATTAGAGTCCACCACTCTGAACCACTGCACCAAACTGGCTTAGAAGGACAGGGTTTAGAAGCACACACCAGTGAGGAGGTGGCGTAGACTCCTACTGAATTTAAGGGGAGTGGAGCACCATCAATTTTCATCTTTCTTGATCTGAAAGTAGTTTTATACATTTGGTCATTTTTTTAGGGAGTTATGGCTGATAAAAAAAAACCATCTGGAGCTCAGTTCCGCAAACGAAAGGCAGAAAGAGCCAAGGATGAAGCCAAGCAAAAGATGTCCCTCCAGAAATTCCTTTGCACAGGAAAAACAAGTAAAGAGCAAGAAGCTACCACTGAGGAGGCTCCTACCACAAGTGATGTTGCTCCTACGACAAGTGGTACTACTTCTGAGAAAAAAGTGGCACAATGTGGAGATGTTCCAGTGGAACACACAGCGGAAACAGAGGATTTTGAGGAAACGGAGAGTACTGCGATGACTGCCAAAGAAGTTGGTATTGCGCCTGGCTTGGATTACAGTGACCCTGCTAACTGGCCTAAGTACTGCAGTGATAATTTGCGACAGTTTATAGTTGAACATGGACCACAGCAGGTTGTAATATATGATTTCCCAAAAGACTCCCAAAAAAGAAGATTCTCTCCTGTCTACTACAAGAGGAGACTGGCAAATGGTGAAGAAGTGTGCCGTCAATGGCTGATATATTCCACCACAAAAGATGTGGTTTTTTGTTTTTGCTGTAGGCTGTTCAGCAAAAGAGATAGTGCTGCAACAGCTCTCCAAGACCCAGGTTCAAAAGACTGGAAGAACATTGGAGCAATTCTGTCTACACATGAGAGGAGTACTCTCCATTTAGACAATTACCAGGCCTGGAGAGAACTTGAACTACGGTTATGGAAAAGAAAAACAATCGATGCTATCAACCAGCAGAAAATCAGGGAAGAAGAGCAATATTGGCGACAGGTCTTGGAACGCTTGATTGCCATGGTTAGATTTCTTGGCATGCAAAACCTGGCATTCCGTGGTACAACTGAAAAGTTGTACAGTGAGAACAATGGAAATTTTTTGAAATTTGTTGAACTTTTAGCCCTTTTTGACCCTATCATGACTGAACATGTGCGCAGAGTTAAAGATGAAGAAACCATGGTTCACTACCTAGGAAAAGGCATCCAAAATGAGCTTATAGAGCTTCTAGCAAGTGCTATAAGGCAGAACATTTTAGCACATGTAAACTCAGCCAAGTACTACTCAGTTATTCTGGACCAAGGGTGTAGACTTTGCAATTTCCCAGGGGGGCTGGGGCTGGGCCAGAGGCATTGCTAAATCATTAAATCATTAAAAGAACTGGGACCCAATGACATCATAGGGAGGAGCCAGTGACATCACCGGCCATTGTCACTATGTATGGAGGTGGAACTATGTGGCATTTAGGTTGGGGCTCCCTGGAAAATTAGGGTGGTCTGGGAACCCCCTAGCAATGCCCCTGGGCTGGGCTAACCCCAGGAACAGGTGCCTTCTTAGCACACTGCTTAGAAACTCCACCTTAAAATGTAGCACAGATTCTATTGCTAGGGACTGTTTTTCCACTCTGGGAACTGTCATTACAGTCCTAGAGTAGCCTATCTGGGCCCAAAAACCTTATTGGAAAAACCATTCTGCATTTTCTTTGCAACTTTTTTTTGGGCTGCAGTGTATTTCAGCAGAGCCCATGCAAATCAATTGGCATTCCTGGTTCCCATTATTTCCAATGGGCAATCCTGTCATTCCTTTTAGTACATCCCAGTTGGTTGCCCCTTTGAAACTACCACACAATTTTAAGTAACAGCAAAATGAAGAGCATGAACATAGAGTGCACATCCCTTACCAATGTTTTCTCTAGGTCGCACACAGATCAAAAGGAAATTTTAAAAGGCCTCTGATCAGCATGCCCCCCATCTTGTTCATGCAGATGGGCTTACAATTTAAAAATGAAACGGAGATTGAAAGAAAGGGTGATTCAGCAGATGCAAGCCAATGTCAGTGGTCTGCATCCACCATCTCAAACAGAAGAACCAGAGCTTCCAGTTTCAGCACTGGAGCTAGGGGTGCCAGCCTCCAGGTGGGACCTGGGGATCTCCTGGAGTTACAGCTCATTTTCAGACTACAAAAATTAGTTTCCCTGAAGAAAATGGATGTTCTGGAGGGTGGACTCCCAGTCCTCCCCAGGCTCCATCCCCAAATCTCCAGGAGTTATCCAACCTGTATTGGGCCACCCCTCGCCCTCCATCCCCCAGAGGTGGACAGGGGGAACCTGGCAACCCTAACTAGGGATGTTTTAACAAGGGAGGGAGGGAGGCGAGAGGTGGAAAGAAAGCAAATAGATGGGAAGGAAGGGAGGAAAGAAGGGGAGGAGGGGGGAGGGGAGAAATGAAAAGAAAGAAAATAGAAATCCCTCTCCATAACTTATCCAGGAGTTCAGGGGAGAGTTGGTCTTGAATGTATGCATTTAAACTCTTCAAGGTTTCACCTGCCCTCCTCCCCCTCCCCTCCCCCTGCATGGGCTGTGTGTGCAATTTCAGTGATTGTAAACTGCTGATTCCTGGCTTTCCTAATATCCTCTCTCTGTCAAGGGAAGGGGTGGAGCTCAACAAAGAACTCAGAAGAGTCTCCTCTCAGAGAAAATAAAGGGCTCTGGTTAAGTAGTGAAATCAGGAGTGGGAAAACAACATCAGTGGCATGAGGCCGCAGGAAAGGTGCCCGGGCACCCAGCCGCCCAGAGATCCTCCATGGATGCCGGCCTCCCTGCATGGCTCTGCAAGGCAAGCTTTGTGTGTGTGGGGAAACAGAACAATAAGGGTACAGGGCACCCAGCCATCCCAAGGCCAGCAATCCTCCATGGATGCCGGCTCCCCCCCCCAACCTCCTCACATGGCTCTCTGCAAGGCAAGCCTTGCAGGGAGTGGGAAAACAACAGCAGCGGCATGAGGCTGCAGGAAAGGTGCCCAAGAGTCCAGCCGCCCCAAGGTGGGCAATCCTCCACGGATACTGGCCTCCCCCACTTTCCCCACCTCCTGACCTCCCTGCATGGTTCTGCAAGGCAAACCTTGCAGGGAGGGGGGAACTAGAAGAACAAGGGTGCAGGGTGCCCAGCCTCCCCGAGGCCGGCAATCCTCCAAGGATACTAGCCTCCCCCCCCCAACCTCCTCGCATGGCTCTCTGCAAGGCAAGCCTTGCAGGAAGTGGGAAAACAACAGCAGTGGCACAAGGCTGCAGGAAAGGTGCTCAGACACCCAGCCACCCCGAGGCTGGCCTCAGCCAGCCAGCCTGGGCACTCTCTGCCTAATGCCCACCACTCACCCCTGAAAACAACCCCCCCACACCCTCGCTGGAGCCCCAGGACAGCATGGGAAAGCTGAAAGCACTGAAAACATGTGCAGCCCCCAGCTCCACCAGGCCCAACTGAGGGTTTCTGGGAGCTGGCGGTGGGGATTAGCTTTCAGGAAGCAAGCCCTGAGTTTCCTGCTACCCCACTCGAAGTCTCAGAAAACAGAGGGAAAAAACCCTCTGCTTTCAAAATGGATTGGAGGTGGCATGGGGTGGCAAAGCTTGTGAGCCTGGTTGCCCGGGGGGGCTTAGTCTCCCCTGGAAAATTTTGGGGGTAGCCTCAGCCCTCAAGCCCCCTGAAGTTGACACCTATGTTCTGGACCTGATGTTAGTCATACTGAACAAATGACAATAATTGTACGTTTTGTCAGTGTAATAAAACCACCAGATACTGAGATGTCTGAGCCTGAGGTTACAATACGAGAACATTTCTTGGGATTTGTTCCACTAAGGGAGACTACAGGTGCCTTTATGACAGAAACTCTTCTTGGACTGCTTGAGCAAATGGGATTACCACTTGAGAATCTGCATGGTCAAGGTTATGATAATGGGAGTAACATGAGAGGCAAAGAACATGGAGTTCAAAAGAGAGTCCTGGATATAAATCCACGTGCCTTTTTCGTGCCCTGCAGCGCACACTCTTTAAACCTGGTAGTCAATGATGCTGCTAAGTGTTGCCTGGAAGCAACAAGTTTCTTCATGTTGGTCCAGCAGATCTATAATTATTTCTCTGCATCAATTCGTCGTTGGCAAATTCTAACTAGCCATGTACCAGCCATTACAGTTAAGCCACTGAGTCAAACCAGATGGGAGAGTCGGATTGATGCTTTGAAACCACTGAGATATCATCTTGGTAGTATATATGACGCTTTAATGGAGATCTTTAACGACCCAAGCCTACAGAAATCATCCACAAGTGATTCTCGAGTTGAAGCTAAGGGTCTTGCCGATGCAATTAGTAAGTTCAAGTTTGTGGTCTCCCTTGTTACATGGTACAACATCCTTTTTGAAATTAATCTGACAAGCAAGCTACTACAAAATAAGGAAGCTGATTTAAATTTAGCTACAGGCCAATTACAAGTAACCAAGAACTACCTTGTGTAGGTGTGATGTGGTTTTTGAACAAGTTTTGGTAGCTGCTACTGAGATTGCAAAAGAACTAGAGATACCACCAAACTTTGAGACAGAACAAAGACAAAGGAGAAAGAAAAAGCAGTTTGAGTATGAGGCACCAGACGAGGCACCACAAGATCCAAAGCAAAAATTCAAAGTGAATTTCTATTATGCTGTCTTAGATGTGGCCATACAATCAGTTGAAGAGAGATTCCAACAACTACAACACTATAATTCCCTCTTTGGCTTCCTATATGATATATACAGTACTAACAAAAAATGCACAGAAGATGTACATAAGGCCTGCAAGAATTTGGAACAAGCATTGATGCACGATGGAAACAAAGATATTAATGCTGAAGATTTGTGTTGTGAACTGCAAGCAGTAGCTCGAAGACTTCCAAAGTCTATGCCGCCACAAAGAGGACTTCTCGTCATACTTCAGCAAAATCTCCAGGATAGTGTGCCTAATGTTTCTGTTGCTCTAAGGATCCTCCTCACATTTCCAGTGTCAGTGGCAAGTGGTGAGCACAGTTTCTCAAAACTCAAACTTATAAAAACACACATACGCTCGACAATGGAGCAAAAGAAACTACTTGGTTTGGCAACTATCTCAACTGAACATGCTGAAGCATCAGCGCCTGACCTGAAGAAATTGGTGGCAAAATTTGCCAAAGAAAAGGCACGCAAAATCAGAATATGATGTGCCTGAAATGGAAAAACTAAAGAGACTTTACAATTTCAACACCACAATTAACAGGAGTTTTCAAAATGCTTTGTGATTTGTGTTTTTCTGTCTTTTTCTCACAATTAAAAAAAAGAAACTAGCTATTTCAAAATGTGTGTTTTTCATTCTTCCTAAAATGCATTTTATTTTTGAATATTGGTGGGCGCACGGGGGGGGGGGGTGCCAGAAGGGATCCTCGCCTAGGGTGCAACATAAGCTGGAGCCGGCCCTGGGGGAGGGGAAGTACGTATGTCTCACTTAATTTCTTACACTACGATCTTCTCCATTAGAATTCCTACAACAAATGTCAGATTTCAAATTTCACATCATCAGTATTATAACTGGATTTACAGAACTTATACCATAGTGAGGCACAGGTAGCAGACTAGTCTCTCCTTATAATAATTATCTTTTGGTTTCGTAAGATTCCATGCACTCCCATTGGCTGTAAAATGCCCTCCCTCAGCCATTGGCCCATCAGCCGCCACTCAAGAGTACTTGCGTGCCATTGGCCGGGCGCTGGGTCTGCTCCTCTTCCCAACCCACTCCCCCGGCAGACAGCTCTCTCTCCTGAGGAAGACAGTTCTCTTGACTCCTGTGAGGGACTGTCCCCTCAGTGGCTGTTGGTAGGCAGCCAAGCTTGGTTCTGTGAGTAAAAGAACAAAGGACTTTCAGCATAACCCCCTCCCCTGCCCATAACCCCCTCCCCAACGGCCACTTTCCTGTCAGAATAAATGGAAAAAGGCTCTTTCTCCTGCTTAGCTTCAGCATGGCTGGCTGGCTAACGAGGTGGGCCAGCGGCCATCAGACCATTTTCTTCAACTCCCCACTGTGCGACTGACTTTCCCCTAGGGTTGCCAATCTCCAGGTGGGACCTGGAGATCTCCCACTGTTACAATTGACCTCCAGATGACAAAGATCAGTTCCCCAGGAGAAAATGGTTGCTTTGGAGGGTAGACTCTATGGCATTATACCCTGCTGAGTCCTTCCACACACACCCCAAATGCTGCCCTCCACAGGATCCACCCCCCAAATCTCTAGGTATTTCCCTAATCAAAGTTGGCACCTGTACTTTCTCCTCTGTCAGTAAAAGGCCCTTTCCACACCTATGTTGGCCTTTGGGAGAAAACTCATTGGGCTCAGTCCAGGTTGCCAATTCCAGGTGAGCAATTCCTGGAGATTTGAGGGATGGAGCCTGGAGAGGGTGAGGTTTGAAGAGGGGTGGCACCTCAGACAGGTACAATGGCATAGATTCCACCCTCCAATCCAGCCATTCCCTGATGGGGAACCATTGTGGCCAATCTTGGGGGTGGGCTGGAGATCACTCAGAATTACTACTGCTCTTCAGGTAGCAAAGATCAGTTCCTCTGGAGAAAATGGTGGACTCTGTCATTATACCCTGCTGAGATTGCCACAGCAAATTGTCACTGAGTGGCCAAAGCTGGGGTACTCTTCCGGAGCCTCTTTCTAGAGCCCGTTGTATTTATTTCCACAACGGGCCTTATTCCTAGTTTTGAAATAAAGGAAATACTGTAGAAAACATCATACAGCGTGTCCTCTGCTGTCTCTGTTAAAGGGAACCAACTCAGAAACGTGCGGGCAAACACAGTATCCATTACAGGTATTTCAAAATCCACACAGAGCAAATCGCTCAAGAAAGGGATGTAAGTTAGGCACAGGCTGTGAGCATTGCATGTCAGAATGGCCTGATGTGAGCAAAGAATTCAGCATCTCAAAAAGATGTACCTCCTGCATCTCCCTCCATGTACGTGAGCCATGATTTAAAAACCAGCACTGAAAGAAAACTTTTTTTCATACATAGCTGAGAATCCTCATGAATTCACAGGGATGGTTGGCAGACATGGGAATGTGATGAGAATACATGCACAGAAAGTGATGTGTTTTTTGGTTAAGAGCCCTGTGGAAACGTCTGCAAAGGGCTGGTTTGGTGAGGTGCAAGAAGTGAATTAAGTGAAACGTGTTTTCCCAGAAGTCATCTTATTTTTACAGCAACTCAAAACAGATCATTAGCAATGAATGAAACATCTTTCTGGAACTCTCAGCAATTTTTGCCCATTGACAGACCCAGTGGCAGGGCTGCCATGTGAACCAGGAGCCCATAGGGAGGTATGAAATCATCCCTCTCCAAGAATCTCTGGGCCATACTTTTAAATCTACGGCACCTACAGGTTCAGGGGACAGACCATGATATAAAGACAGATTCATACACTATAGGCAGGTACTTCAAGGTGGTTTAGTCATGCATATACAACTGCTTGATTGCTTTTTCCTCTAAAACTCTTGGCTGAGAACCACACTTTCAACCCTCCCCCAAGTCTTTGTAATCCACATACAGTCATTAATTCCCTGCTGGGACTTCAGTTTGCATGATCATAGGGCTCAATTCAGATGAGGATGATGGTGCCACTTTCCTGTCCTGGAATGAAACAAAGGACTGGCAAAAGTGGGTTTAAATGAAGGGTGGAAACGTACCAGCTGGATCTTAGGGAAAAGTTTTTGACAGTCAGAGATGTGCACCAGTGGAATCAGCTGCCTAGGGGAGGTGGTGAGCTGCCCCTCCTTGGCGGTCTTTAAGCAGCGGCAGGACAGACACTTGTCAGGGGTGCTGTAGGCTGATCCTGCATTGAGCAGGGGGTTGGACTGGGTGGCCTTTATGGTCCCTTCCAACCCTGTGATTCTATGGTTCTATGATTCTGAGTTTGAATCTGCATTTGCATTTTTAAATCAGTTTCGTGCTGCATTTCCATTTTAAAATCCATCTCGTGCTGCTGTGACGCTGTCTTTCTCTATGCTTGACGGTGTCAGAGCATCACGAAACTGATTTTAAAATGCAAATGCAGATCCGACCTATGAGTCTGTGCTCCCTGAATCCTGTCAAATCCCATTTTATTGTGTCTCTGTTTCCCCCACTTATCCCTCAGTTGTTTCCCTAGAGCTGGAGAGGGATATCCTGTGGCTTCAATCAATTGCCTGTGCTAAGAATCTCCTAGTTGCATGATGCAGGGATGGGCGTGCAAAAGACTAACATTCCCTTTATTCCATCTGCAAAAACCCTTCTGTCCCCCAACGTATCATCTGTTTCAGAAAAACACATGGAATATGCTGTTTTACTTATATCATTTTATCCCACACTTAAGGTTCTCACTAGCTCCAGCCTCTGAATCATGAAAAGCCTTCTTCTCCCCCTTCACTGCCCCTTCCCCAGAGAAGGGAACCCAGGAGTGCCAGACCTTCCATATTTTAATCCCTTGGTCCCCAAGTTCCTGCTCCTTGTTCAGGAATGCAGGAATCCAAAGAGGAAATGGATTTAAACTCCCCTGTATTCCCTGAGAACTCTTGGATGCACTGCTGTTTGTTGACGATGAAATTCACTTTATATGAGGTTGCATTTTTCTTTGAAAGTGGAATGAAATATGCATTGGGTGTTGCACATCCTTGCAAAAATACATTAAGCTTCTCTCCATAAGAATCTCTTAAAGAAAAGACATCAATGTAAGTCTCTTCCCCCCCCCGCCCCGAGCTCTGAGGGTGTCTTTGAACATGGGAAACATGTTTCTAACAAGCCCCAAAGTCAAAAATTCCCCACCAGGTGGAGAATTTCCTCCTGCTTAATAGTTGGCACAGTGAGGACTGATGCAGACAGCTAGACTTTATTCCAAGCCAGAATGGGAGGGAAAGGGGAACAGAGTACATTGGTGCTGCAGCAGACTGAAACTGCTTTTGACAGCAGATGCAAATTTAGCTTAGGACTGCCTGCCTCCAGGTGGAGGCTGAAGTTCTCCCAGAATTACAACAGATACTCAGACTACTGAGATCAGTTTCATTAGAGAAACTGGCAGTTTTCACACTTGGGGTCTACCAGGGTCCTTCCCTTCTACAATCTCTACCCTCCTCAGGCACCATGTTAGGTTTTATGGATCAGGATTTTAGATTGTCAATATATTTTATACTCGGAATGAGGCCTGTTATGGAAATAAATACAATGAACTCTAGAAGGAGGAGGTGGGCAGGTGCCCCAGCCTTGGACACTCAGTGTCAGTTTCTTGTGGTGACCTCAGGGGAACTGATCTCTGCCACCGAAAGAGCAGTTGTAATTCTGAGTGATCTCCAGGCCTCACCTGGAAATTGGCAACAATGGTTCCCCTGGAGGAAACGGCTGGTTTGGAGGGTGGTGTCTATGGCATTGTACCTGTCTCAGGTCTCACCCCTCCTCAAACCCCACCCTCTCCAGGCTCCACCCTCAAATTTCCAGCAATTTCCTGACCTGGAGCTGGCAAACCTACCTCCTTCCCAGCCAACCATCAACCTACCTTTATCTGCCCATCTGACTTCAGCTTTCCATCTCCTCTCCCCTCCCTGCAGCCTCTACCTAGGAAGAGTACAGTCTTTCACCACAGTGGATACCAAAGCAGCTCACATCATTCTCCTCTCCTCCTTTTGATCTGCACAACAACCTTGTGAGGTAGGTTAGGCTGAAAATATGTCACTGGTCTGAAATCACCCACTCAGCTTCCAGAGCAAGAATCCAGGTCTGGCAGACCCTGCTGTGAAGTGCTAGCTACTACATCACACTGGCTGTCATCGTAGGTTCACCTTAGCTGGGTATAATGACACAGACTCCACCATTTTCTTCAAGGAAACTGATCTCTGCCATCGAGAGAGCAGTTATAATTCTCAGTGATCTCCAGCCCTCAATTGGAGATTGGCAAGAATGGTTTCCCAGGAGGAAAAGTACCATCTTTGTCTGCAGAGGGGACCAAAGTGTAACCAGCAGCACAGACCCTGTACCTGGGGTGGTTTTTCCTGAGAGAGAAACATCTCAAAACAACCTCTGAAACTCCACAAGGAGTGCCCTCATAAAGCCAGGCTTGGCTTAGACAGTGGCTTTTGCTGGGAGGCCAGGAGAACCACATTGTAAGTGGGAAAGCTGAGGCAAAGTGCCAGGCCAGCTGCATGGGCAGACATCCTCCATGCAACTCCCCTCTTCTCTGCTCAGTCCATAAAGACAAAGGATGGGCAAACCTAAGCTCTTGCTTTAAGCATCTTCTCCTGACCAGATGCCAGTTCATTTGTCTGTCAAATGCACAGGCAGGCAGAGACAATAGGCCACTGGTCACTGTGTCTCTGTCATAAATGGAATATGTTGCATGTCTTTCTGTCCAAAATCCTTTCACCCCCTGGAACTCTGAAAACACCTCTTGGTAATCCTAACATTTCTTCACCTATCTGTTTGTCTAGTACTTGGGCAATTCCTTGAGATTTGGGGATGGTGCCTAAGAAGTGCGGAGGCTGGGGAGGGGAGGGATCTTGGAAGAGCCCAAGTCTGAAGCTGCTATTTCCCCCACAGATTTACAAGTAGGGCCCAGAGATTTTAGATTCTGCACAAAAGAAACCTCTGGACCCCAATAGGATCAAAATGAATCTACAAAGGACCACTCTGCCCGCAACATCCCACGATGACGTGCAGTCCCTATTCCTCTGTGGAGAGGCTGTTCTCTATCTCTGTTCAATCACCACCACCATCTGTTCTTTGTAGGAATTGCCTACTGGAAGGTCCAGGACTCCCAGCTTCCCTCCCAAGCTCTGCCATCATGTCTCTGTGTCTCCCGCTATCCCCCTCCTGGTTTTCATGGGGAATGCTTACTGTGTCCTGCACCACTGGGGGAGGAGCCACTTACCAACTGATTGCATCTCCCCTTTCTCCTAGTGCTCCTTTTAAAACAGTGTGTCTAAGATCATGGAGATATATGTAGTACTGAGAACCACTACCAGTATAAAAAGCTACTAAGTATTTATTAAGAAGAAAATGTTTACAAACATACTCTCACCACAGCACCTGACTTGGAATGAAAAGGGTAAAATGGGTGTCCCTCCCTCTATACAGGCCAAAGTAGATGTGAAATATAAGGCAGGCTCCTTAGTTAGAACATTACAGATGTTCTACAGAGTTGCCATTACCTGGAAGCCTCTTGCAGGCATGCAGGCCAGCAAATGGCAATGATTGCCTCCTACAGACCTTAGATCAGAGTTCTCTCTGTCTCCGTGGAATCAGCACCCAGGAGTTTCATCATCGCTTTTTCTCCTCCCACTGTCTGGGTCAGGCCAGGTCAAAGATGCTTCTTCTGAAGTGTCATGGAGTTTCTTCCCTAGCTCTGTCTCAATAGCATGTTCCAGCAAGTGTGTTCAGCTCGGCAGTGCAAATAATGTTTTGCAATGCTATTCTAACACTTCTTGCAACTCTCTTTGTGGCTGAAAAGACAAAGAGTCTGTTGGGATCTCTGGTGACCTCTCTTCTCCCAAGTTCTAATGGGGAATGTCCTCTTTCTCTGGGAATTCATTCACTATGGCGAACAGGATGCCTGGATCCTTCCATTCTTTCAACAGATTGATATGGAGGATCTAGGTCTGGGTCCATGCAAGGACTACCCATGCATCATACACAATAGCTCCCTGGCACCTCACTAAAGGGAAGGGTCCGACCCAGGGGTCTCCTCCCTTCTGCTCCAATGCATAGGCTCTCACCAACAATTGGGTTCCTTCCAATATCTCTTGTCTTTTTGTCAAAGCATGCTTCCTGCACCCATTGAGCCATGATGAGTTCTTGACGATCCCACATCCTCATTCCTCAAAGAGCTCCCTGTAATTTATGTTGGTGTGCATGCCTGAACGAGGCTTCTAGGTAATGGGGCCTCTGTAGAATATCTGTAACATTCTAGCTAAGGAGCCCGCCTTATATTTCACATCTACTAGGGGCGGTATAGTAGGAGGAACAGAGGACCACATTTTACCCTTTTCGTTTCAGTTCTCACTTCGTCAGGTGCAGTGCTGACAGTATGCTTGTAAACATTTATTTTAATAAATACTTGGTAGCTTTCGATACTGGTAGTGGTTGTCAGGACCACATATTCTCCACAAACTTTTTAAAAATTTTATTGGTCTTTATTTTATTTTATTGATCTTGGGCTTGTGTCAGGTTCCTTGGTCAGTCACACAACACAGGGCTTCTTCAGAAAACAGTGTTTAATGAGGAGCAGTACTAAAAACACGTGTACATTCTCTGTGTCAGTAAGGACTAGGTAAAGCAAAGCGTGCTAGGTTATACTACATTCAAACAACCCCCCCTCCCCAGCAGCAGAAGCCAATGGATACATTTCCTGCACACAGGAGGCTTTGGCGGGAAAACTAGCAAAACTATCTAGGACCCGTTAGAGTTCTCAGCTTAGGGCTCCAGCAGTCAGCCTGATAAGAGGATGAGTGGAAAACATCAGGGGATGAGAGGAGGCAGCCGCACTCTTCCTGCATTCCATTAACATGACAGGGTACCTGATAACATGCTATTTTAAAAGAAGCACCAGAAGAAAGGGGAGGCACAATCAAGTGGTAAGTGGCTACTCCCACAGTGGTGCACGATGCGGTAAGTATTCCCTATGATAACCAGAAGCTGGATAATGGGAGACACAGAGGCAAGGCAGCAGAGCTTGGGACGGAAGCTGGGAGTCCTGGCCCTCCCAGTGGGCAATTCCTACCAATGTCAGGTGTTGGTGGTGATTGAAAAGATATAGAGGAAAGCCCCTCCAGGTACTGGAAAAAGCTTTGGGGGGCACAGTGGAATAAGGACTGCAGGTCAGAGTGGGATGGTGCTGCCACAATGGTCCTTTGTAGATTCATTTTCATCATATTAGGGTCCAATGGTTTTTTCTGTGCAGAATCTAAAATCTCTGGGCCCTACTTGTAAATATACAGCACCCACAGTCTGAAGGGACAGACCATATTATAAGCACAAATTCATATACACTAGGTAAGTAGTATGAGGTGGTTCAATCATGTATGTACAACCACTTGATCACTCATACCTTGAAAACTCTTGGTTGAAAATTACACTTTCATTTCCACATGCTGCTGCGAGTTCCCTGCTGGAAGTTCAGTTCGCATGAACATGGGGCCAAATTCAGATCAGGATAATGGTGTTTTGGGGGCTTCACCCCTTTCCTCTCATGGCATTTTCCTGCCCTGAAATGAAAGATTTCCCAGGTGGGGCTCATCTGTCATAAGGTTGACCTTGTCCAGGGGTCATTTTGTAGAAAAAGAGGTGCAGGAGCTCATGAGCATAACTCACTACCATAACTTATTTGCATATGGCACACCCTCTGACCTCACCGGAAGTGGGTCAGAAGGCAACACCAACCACTCAGGCTCCATTGGACTGTTTTGGATTGCTAGCTATTGGGGAGGGGGAGAACGTACAGATCTGTCCTCGCAGAGGAGGAAGAGCTTGTACCTGAATAAAACTTGGTCTTAAAGGTGCCACTTGACTTTTTTGGATTGCTATTGGGGAGGGGGATGACACAGATCTGCCCTCACCGAGGAGAGAGAGCTTGTACCTAAATAAACCTTACATAAGAACATAAGAGAAGCCAATGTTGAATCAGGCCAATGGCCCATTGTAAGGGATGAGAGAAATGGAGTTACAAATTGACAAGCCCCAGTGATCAGAAAAGAATGTAAGTTTGGGCAGGACTCTACCGTAGGGAGAGAGGCTGCGTGCCGTGGTAATTACTAGCAGCTGTAAGGTTTCATTATCAAAAAGGGAGTTTCAGCAGATAGATGATTCCTCTTACAGGATACAGGAGAGTTCGTTTGGCGGCGGTCTGACAAATAGTTCCAGAAGACGGCCCAGACAGCCTTCTTAGGCGGACATAATTATTCAATGTGCTGCGAGGAATGAGTGGGAAGAAGGCTGCAGCTTCCTTTTATGAATAGTCATTTTATCTTTGTAAGTTGAGTGTTTTATTGCCGATGGCTTCAATGAGGGCTGTTTTCTGCTCTGCATACAGCCTGTGGGTGTAAAGACTGTCTTATCTACTAAATGAACTGTTTTTAGTAAAGATTTTCCTGCTGCTGGGAGCTGCATCTGTGGATATGTTGTTAATATACAAGCTGAAGCGACCCCTCATGGTCAGTCAAACCTGACATGGTGGTAGCAGTTGTAAAAAGATTATAGAACACAATCAGCAGCATTAGTGGAAGACGTATTACAAGTTTGGTTTTTAATTAAAAAAAAGGAAAGGAAAAGAAAAGAAAGTACGGCAATAACTAGACTTTGTTCCTCCTTACTAAAAGAAGGAGGGAATGAGCAGAGACAAGCACTCAGGAGGTGACACTAATGATTTTTACGATGAAGTTAATGGGACGGAAGAACTAGGAGCTTTTAGAGATTATATATTAGCTCCTGTAGAAGCCATAGTTCAGAGTCACCTCTGGAAGAGGCTCAGAGAGCTGATACTGCACGTTGTATGGAGTATAAGGAAGTTGCCCCCAGACAAATAGAAGCCTAGCACATAGGAAATTACCCATGAGTGGCAAGGAGACTGGGAGCAGGCTCTTCGGATGTTGGTTAGTGTCTATAGAGAAGCACCACATCTATCGCTAGCAGGGTTGTCCCTCAATGAAATAGTTTATGGAAGAAAACTGCCAGCCATTTTAAGCCTAATCCGAAGAAATTGGGAGGGAGTAAACTCACCGGAGGTTCCTATATCAATAACTCAGTTTTTTGCTAACTTACAAGAGAACCTTAAAAAAGTGCATGTGATTGGTCAGAAGGCATTAACGGAGGCAAGGGGTAATCAGAAGAGATATTTTGATAGGACAGCCAAACCATGTACACTGCAAAAAGGGGACTTAGTATTGGTATTAAATCCAAAAACAGTGGGAAAGTTATATCTGCACTGGCTAGGACCTTATGAGGTAGTCGAGTGCTGTGCAGATAATAATTATAAAATCTTTGACCCCTCTAGGGGTTCTTTATTGCTTCACATCAATCGTCTAAAAACCATTGTACCCAGATTAGGCAGACAGCTGTCTATAGAGGTCTGGCCAGAGCAAGACTTTGAAGTCCAGGATTTGCTAACAGATTGTCAACGACCAGATGGTCTGGCACAATTACCAGTGGGAGAAAATCTAACAAACCAACAATGTAAGGAACTTCTTAGCCTCATCAGGAAATATGAAAAAGTGTTCACCAACCGGCCAGGCCAAACAGACCTAATTAAACATGATCTGAGACACTGAAAACGCTGAGCCAGTAAAGTCCGCTACTGTCCCAATTCGTGACCCCTTCCGTCAGGTAGTCCAAGAAGAAATCCAACAAATGTTGGAAATGTGTATTATTGAACCGACTTCTTCTCCGTGGTCTAGTATCTTAGTCATAGTACCCAAAAAGAGGTTGAACGAGACAGATCCCTTACAGTATAGAGTCTGTGTAGATTATAGAAAACTCAACAAGCTCTGTAAAGTAGATCAGTACCCGACCCCAAATATAGAAGAAACATTGGAAAGACTAGCTCATGCAAAGTATATATCCACCTTAGATCTAACGAGTGGATATTGGCAAGTTCCTTTAACTGAAAGGGCAAAAGAGAGAACATCATTTACATGTTTTCTGGGTCAGTTTCGTTTTAATGTGTTACCATTGGGAATCAACTCTGCAAGTAAAGTCTTTCAAAGGTTGATGGACAAAGTTTTGGAGGGCCTTGATTATGCTGTGACATATCAAGATGAAATCGCCATCATTAGTTCAACTTGGCAAGAAAACTTGCAACATCTAGATGCAGTACTCCAACGAATTCAGATGGCTGGACTGGCTATTAAACCTGCTAAGTGTCAGATAGCCAGTAACAGTGTATCGTATTTAGGACATCAAATGGGTGGGGCAAGATCAAACCCCACCAGGCAAAGGTAGAGGTCACAGTTAAGTGGCCCACTCCAGTAACAAAGAAGCAGGTCCTAAGCTTTCTAGGAGTATGCAGGTTTTACCGCCGGTTTATATCAGGATTTAGCGAGATAGCTGCTCCACTCCCAGATTTATGTAAGAAGAATGCCCCCACCAGAGTGCAATCGAGACCTGATTGTCAAAGGGCTTTTGAAGCCCTAAAAAATCATTTGACCCAAGCCCCCATCTTAAGACCTCCAGACTACAAAAGACCCTTTATAGTGAGAATAGATGAATCTAAAAACAGATTGGGGGTGGTTCTCATGCAAGGGGACCATGAGGGACATCTCTATCCAGTGGTATACCTCAGTCGTAAGATGCTTCCAAGGGAGAAAAGATATAGTGTGATGGAACAGGAATCACTAGCCTTGGTATGAGGACTGAAGAAATTGAAAACATATTTAAGGGGAATGCATTTTGATCTTGAAACAGACCACAATCCACGAACATTTATTCACAAAATGAAGGAGAATAATTCCAGAGTTTTAAGATGGGCATTAAGCCTCCAAGACTTCTCCTTCAATGTGATGCATATAAAAGGAAAAGATAACATACTGGCTGACTCCCTATCTAGATGCTATGAAGAGCTTGACTAGGCCAGAAGTTATATAGGCCCATGAGATAGAATTCAGTATGAAAGTTATTTAACATCTTGATGAACCCGAGAATTCGACGGGTGAACAGCATGACTCCACCAGCATGGGGATCCCCAGGCTGATGGAGTGGGGGAGGTGTAAGGGATGAGAGAAATGAGTTACAAATTGACAAGCCCCAGTAATTACAAAAGAATGTAAGTTTGGGCAGGATTCTACCTTAGGGAGAGAGGCTGCGTGCCGTGGTAATTACTAGCAGCTGTAAGGTTTCATTATCAAAAAGGGAGTTTCAGCAGATAGATGATTCCTCTTACAGGATACAGGAGAGTTTGTTTGGCAGCGGTGTGACGAATAGTTCTAGAAGACGGTCCAGACAGCCTTCCTAGGTGGACATAATTATACAATGTGCTGTGAGGAATGAGTGGGAAGAAGGCTGCAGCTTCCTTTTATGAATGGTCATCTTATCTTTATAAGTTGCGTGTTTTATTGCTGATGGCTTCAATGAGGGCTGTTTTCTGCTCTGCATACAGCCCATGAGTGTAAAGACTGTCTTATCTATTAAATGAACTGTTTTTAGTAAAGATTCTCCTGCTGCTGGGAGCTGCATCTGTGGATATATTGTTAATTTACAAGCTGAAGCGAACCCTCAAGGTCAGTCAGACCTGACACCCATCTAGTCCAACACTCTGTCACACAGTGGCCAAAAATACCAGGTGCCATCAGGAGGTCCAGCAGTGGGGCCAGGATACTCAAAGCCCTCCTACTGTCTCCCCCCCTCCAGCACCAAGAATACAAAGCATCACTTGCCCTAAACTGAGAGTCCTTATCTATACCTTGTGGCTAATAGCCGCTGATGGACTTTTGCTCCATATGCTTATCTAATTCCCTCTTGAAACTGTCCATGCTTGTAGATGCCGCCACCTCCTGTGGCAGTGAATTCCATGTGTTAGTCACTCTTTGGGTGAAGAAGGACTTCCTTTTATCTGTTCTAACCTGACTGCTCAGCAATTCCACTGAGTGCCCATGAGTTCTTGTATTGTGAGAAAGGGAGAAAGATAATCCTTTCTCTACTTGCTGTATCCCATGCATAATCTTATAAACCTCGATCCTGTCACCCCTCAGCTGTCATTTTTCCAGGCTAAAGAGCCCCAAGTGCTTTAACCTTTCTTCATAGGGAAAGTGTTCCAACCCTTTGATCATTCTAGTTGCCCTATTCTGCACTTTCCCCAATGCTATAATATCCGTTCTAGGGCTCTTTTTGTAGGAGGAACTCCTTTGCATATTAGGTAACACACCCCTAATTTAGCCAGGGGTCTTTTTTGGGGGGGAACGCACCGGAGCATAGCTCCGGGAGCTCAGGAGTCAAGCCCCGCCCCCAGCCGACGTCCCCGGGAGTCCTTCAGGCAGCCGAATGTCAATTTTAGCTCCATTATATCCTATGGGCCATTGAAGTCAATGTTGAAAACATAGGGTATATTCTGGGGGCTGGAGGGGAGGGGGTTTGATGGAGAGGCCCCAAACTCACAGGGTAGCTGATGGAGCCTCTCCCCAAGACACCCACCAAGTTTCAAAACATTGGACCCGGGGTCCAATTCTATGGGCCCCCAAACAGGTTGCCCCTATTCCCTCCATTGTTCTCTATGGTAGGAAAAAACCTTACTTTTTTCCCACCATAGAGAACAATGGAGGGAATAGGGGCAACCTGTTTGGGGGCCCATAGAATTGGACCCCCTGGTCCAATGTTCTTAAAACTTGGTGGGTATCTTGGGGAGAGGCTCCAACAGCTACTCTGTGTGAGTTTGGAGCCTCTCCCTCAAACCCCCTCCCTTCCAGCCCCCAGAATATGCCCTATGTTTTCACCTTTGACTTCAATGGCCCATAAGATACAATGGGGCCGAATTGCCGCCAAATTGCTTTCATTCCCTCCTTTCCTTCTCTCCTTTTCATCTTTCCCTCCTTCTTCTCTTCTCTCTTTCTTTCCCACCTTCTTCTCTTCTCTTTTTCCTCCTTTCCCTCTTTCCCTCTTTCTTCCCTCTCTTTCTTTCCTTCCCCTTTCCTTCTCTTTTTTTCCCTCCTTCTTTCCTTCTCTCTACATTCTCTCTTTCCTTCCCTCTTTCCTCCTTCTGTGGCCCAACTCTCATAAGAAGGATTTCAAACTTTAAACCCCTTCTCTCTTAGCTCCCCCACCCAGACCAGCTGGGGAAGGGAAGGGGAGGCTTTTGAAGATGCCTCCCCCCGTTTTGCTTCCCCTTCTGACATCACTTCTGGTGATGTCAGGGGGTGTGGCATATGCTAATAGCCTAATAGCTCATTAGCATACCATATGCTAATGAGCTCCTGCAGCTGTTTTTCTACGAAAAGATCCCTGAATTTAGCCAATCCTCCAGGAGCTTACGGAGCTCTTCTTACAGGGGCTACTGTAAGCTCTTGGAGGATTGGCTACATTAGGGGTGTGTCGCCTAATATGCAAAGGAGTTCCTGTTACAAAAAGAGCCCTGATCCTTCCTGAGGTCGCACCCTTGATTTATACAGGGGATCTTGCTACTGGCTGATTTGTTTTCAATTCCCTTCCTAATAATCCCCAGCATAGCCTTGGACTTTTTAAATTGCAGTTGCACACTGTCCTGACATTTTCATTGAGTTATCTACTATGACTCCAAGATCTCTCTCTTGATCAGTCTCTGCCAGGTCAGACCCCATCAATATGTATTTATATTTAGGATTTTTGGCTCCAATGTGCATTACTTTACACTTGGCCACATTGAACCCCATTTGCCATGTTGACGCCACTCGCCCATCCCTGACAGATCCCTTTGGAGTGCCTCACAAACCTCCCTGGTTTTCAACTTCGTGTCATCTGCAAATTTAGCCATTTCATTGCTTACTCACAACTCCAAATCATTAATAAACATATTTAAAAGCATTGGACCGAGTACTGATCCCTGTGATACCCCACTGCTTACCACCCTCCACTGAGAAAATTGTCCGTTTATACTCTGTTAGATATGAGACTCAGGCAGCAGCTCTTAGAACAGTGAAGTCAGCGTTATTTACAGAGGTTAAGGCAAGATAGGATGACAGCCAAACTGGGGAACAACAGGCTATTTTTTAAACAGTCCGGGTTTGGTAAGCCACACACATAAGCACAGAAAGGACCAATCACATTACAGAGATAAAGACCGATCATACTGTTTCCCTCCTGCACATATCTTGTTTCCTACCTGGGCAACTGTGCAAAGTATCCAATCAGTTTGTGATATTTAGGGTACTAGGTTTCAATGGGAGCTGGAATCAAGCTCCTTCATTTATGTATCTCCATACATAACATACTCACTCTCTGTTCTCTATTAATTAGCCAGTTTTTGGTCCACTAGTGGACTTGTCCTTTTATCCCATGACTATTGAGCTTACTTAGGAGCCTTTGATGAGGAACTTTATCAAAAGCTTTCTGGAAGTCAAGGGGTTCACCTTGTCCACTTGTTTGTTTATCCATTCAAAATACACAAACAGGTTAGTGAGACAAGATCTTCCCTTACAGAACCCATGCTGAGTCTGCCTCAATAGGTTTTGTTCATCAATGTGACTACTAATTCTTTTTTAAATAACAGTTTCCACCAACTTACCCAGTATCGACATCAGACTGAATGGCCTGTATTTTCCCGGATCTCCTCTGGAACCCTTTTTAAAGATGGGAGTGACACTAGCTATGTTCCAGTCCTCAGGAAGGGAGGCAGATGTTAATGAAAAATTACATGTTTTTGTCAGGATATCCACAAGTTCACATTTGTTTTCTTTCAGAACTCTTGGATGTACGCCATCCAGGCCTGGTGATTTATCAGTTTTTAAATTGTCTATCAGTTGTAGGACCTCCTCTCTCATCACTGCAATCTGACACAGACCTTTCAACACCACTCCTGAAATCAGAAGGTCTGGAGTGGGCAAGCCCTTCTCATCTTCCACAGTGAAGACAGAGGCAAAAAATACATTCAGCTTCCCAGCCATTTCCCTGTCAACCTTCAGTCCTCCTTTTACCCCTTGGTCATCCAAGGGCCCCACTGCCTCCCTGGCTGGTTCCCTGCTTCTAATGTATTTGAAGAAAGTTTTATTCTTAGTCCTTATGCTTTTTTGCAATATGCTCCTCATATTCCCTCTTTGCCCTTTTGCCTGATGAGAGACAGGCATTTTATTTGCCACAGCCTGTGTTCCCTTTTATCATCCTCACTGAGACTAGCTTTCCACCACTTAAAGGAATCCTTTCTACCTTTAACAGCTTCCATTCCTTTGTTTGTTAACCATGCAGGCTTTTTTCTATGCCTATTTGTGCCTTTCCTAACTTGTGGTATATATTTTTTTCTGAGCTTGTAGGATTGTAGTTTTAAATAGACTCCAAGCTTCCCCAGTGGTTTCGACCCTTTCTAATTTTCCTTTCAGTTTCCTCCTCACATGTCCCCTCTAGGGGTGTGCAAAAAAAATAAATTTGGCTGATTCAGATTCGGCCAAATCGGGAGAATCAATTTCGGCTGGCTGAAAGACACCTGCATGTCAATATCGGCAGTAGGAGCTGATTGTGGAGTCTTTCGGCCAGCCGAATGTCAATTTCAACCCCATTATATCCTATGGGCCATTGAAGTCAAAGGCGAAAACATAGGATATATTCTGGGGGCTGGAGGGGAGGGGTTTGAGGGAGAGACTTCAACCTCGCAGAGTAGCTGTGGGGCCCTCTCCCCAATACCCACCATGTTTCAAGAAAATTGGACCAGGGGGTCCAATTCTACAGGCCCCAAAACAGGTTGCCCCCATCCCCTCCATTGTTCTCTATGGTGGGGAAAAAGTTACTTTTTCCCCACGGTTCTGTTAGTGGCTCTGGGGGGGAGGGGGTTTGAGGGAGAGGCTCCAAATTTTCAGGGTAGCTTCAGGGGCCTCTCCCCACATAAACCCCCATGTCTCAAAACAATTGGACCATTGGGCCCAATTCTACGGGCACCCAAACAGGTTACCCCATTACTTCCATTGTTTCCAATGGGAAAACCCAACCAGCATCACTTAAGACAGGCAAGCAGGCAGCCACCCAGCAGTCAGACTCTCCCAGAGAATCTCAGGGAAAGTGAACTGTCTTGGAAGGTGCTTGTTTGCCAGGAGTACAAGTGGCACACACCAGAACAAGTGGCACTGTGGCAGTACAAACATGCCACAGTGCCACACAGAAACCCCAGAAGACCAACAGGAACAACATTTATACAGGCCCTGCCCTATATAAATTGATGGTGCAACCGCATTGGACCACTCACACCACACACACCTAGAAAATAGTATTTATAGCACTGGAAAAAATGCAGAAAAGGGCAACTACAATGATAAGAGGAGGTCATTTTCCCTATGAAGAAAGGTTAAGGTACTTGGGGATCTTGGCTTTGAGAAACAATGACTGAGGGGTGACATGATAAGAGGTTTACAAGGCTATGAATGGGATAGAGCAGGTAGAGAAAGAAGTACTTTTCACCCTTTCTCACAAGACAAGAACTCATGGGCACTCAATGAAATTGCTGAGTAGTCAGGTTAGAAGTTAGAACAGGTGAAAGGAAGCACTTCTTCACCTAAACAGTGATTAACACATGGAATTCACTGCCACAGGAAGTGGTGGTGGTGGTGGTGGCTGGCAAGAAAAGCTTCCAGATGGAATTTGACAAACATATAGAGCCTGGAGCAGAGCAGTGGTCCATTAGTGGCTGGTATTCAGGAGTTGTTCTTGTGTTATTTTTTTTAAAAAAAAAAACTAGAAGTGATCCAGTACTATTAAAAGAGGTGAGGGGGTTGCCCCCCCAGCACGAGAGGATCACTTGCCAAAGAGACCAAGAGTTACTTTTATCTATAGTCACTAGCCACCAGTGTTAATCCATAGAAACAATAGAGGTAATGGGGGTAACCTTTTTGGGTGCCTATAGAATTGGGCCCACTGGTCCAATTGTTTTGGGACATGGGGCTTTATGTGGGGAGAGGCTCCCAAAGCTACCCTGAAAATTTGGTTCCTCTCCCTCAAACCCCCTCCCCCCCAGAGCCACTAACAGCACCGTGGGGAAAAGGTAACTTTTATTCCCACCATAGAGAAGAATGGAGGGGATGGGGGCAACCTGTTTGGGGGCCTGTAGAATTGGACCCCCAGGTCCAATATTCTTGAAACATGGTGGGTATCTTGGGGAGGGTCCCCCACAGCTACTCTAAGTGTTTGGAATCTCTCCCTCAAACCACCTCCCCTCCAGCTCCCAGAATACATCCTATGTTTTCGCCTTTGACTTCAAAGGACCCTAGGATATAATGGGGCCGAATTGCCACCCAATTTCTGCGGAAATTTGGCAGGAAGCCGATTCAGAACAGAGAATCTGAATCGGTCCAGAGCCGCCCGAAAGAGACTTGAATGGGCCATTTTCGGTGGTGCATTCGGATCAGACGAACCAAATGCACACCCCTAGTCCCCTCATATCAGAGAAGTTAACCCTTTTAAAGTTAAAAGTGGTTGTGTCAGTCTTTTTGGGCAACTCCCTATTTATACAAATGTTAAACTCAATAACATTATGGTCATTGTTCCCAAGCTGTGCAATCACTTTTACATCTCTCATCAGGTCTTGAGTGTTACTTAGGCCCAAATCCAGGATCGCCTCTCCCCTGGTAGGTTCTGTGACAACCTGTTCCATAGCACAGTCTTCTTGTCTGAGGGCCCTGAAATCTTAAACATGGGCTGTGGGGATTGAGGCCACAGGTCACAAAGGATGGAGCCAGTAGTAAAGAGACCAACTCCTTGATCTTTGGGTCGACCTTGACATTAAATGGGTGGGATTTCAAGGCAATCATCTCTCTTAATTTTGGGACAAAAAATTGGAATGTATTGCATAAAGTTTTTGCTTTTAGAAAAATGGATAAAGATGTTTGAGGCAGTATTGTCAATGTCTTTGGGAGCCAGACTGTGAATTATAAAAGTTTTGAACAACAATAATCACTTGCAAAACTTCATTTTCACCGCAAGCCAAAACCTCATGATCGTCTTATGTGATGGTACATCTTGGGGTGCCGATACATTCCTGGCAACCATTGAAAGCTTTGCATCGGCAAAGTCTCACAGAACAGTGTTATTGGTACCATGATGCCATTTCTAGGCAAAAACCTGGAAGTGACAACACAGCCTACTGCAATCCTCAAGGAATCCCACAAATCTCAGTGGTAAAAACCATAGCCATCAGGGGGATTTTGAGTCCTGAGTAGTCACTGATGTCATCCCCCTTCCCATTTCCCCCACAACCACCATTGAATCGATCGGTGTCAGCAGATTTCCCGTCGAAAGCTGGCAACTGGCAACCCTAGGAACATCTGGAACATAAACCAGGTAACTCATCTTCTCTCCCCTTCAGGGTTGGAGTCCTCTCTGCATTTCAGCTCAAGACAGACATGAGGTCACCCAGAGAGATCATGCCATTGGTGTGAATGACTTACTCAAGTGTGCTGGCATGGCATGGAGAGAAAATGTATCCGATCTTTCCCAAAGGGCCACTTAAAAAGTGGGGGAGGCTGCTCAGTAAAGATGCCTTTTACCCCCAAATATCCGGGCATAGTAGATAACTAGGGCCAAACGAGAAGTTGGGGTGAACAGCCGAGAACAGCAACTTCTGTTGGCTTCTTAATATTCTCTAATGCGGCAGGATGTCCTCCCACTCAGTCCCCCATTTCTCACCCCCACTTAATTTTCTTGTAGTTGGTGCAAGTAGTCTACATGATAATTTTGTGTCATCTTTTTTTATATACAAGACACCAGCAGAGGCCGGGAGAGTTTTAAGTTGTGATGTGTGGTCCTTTCTGAATTCATCTTCATCATATCAGGTTTCAGAGTTACCTTTTGTGCAGAATCTAGAATCCCTAGTCAGGCCAGTAGCCCTGGGAGGGAGGGGGGTTTGAGGGCAATGCCCCCTCACCAATGTCCCCTGCCATCTCCCTCCTGGTCTCCCCTCTCCCCTCCCCAGCCCGTATGAGCTGCCAGGTGGGCCTGGAGATGTCCTCAAGAATGGTGGCATCCCAACAATACCTGGCTCCCGCACCGACACACCCATGAGGCTTGTAGTGTCTGCTCCACTGTGGTTCTGAATAACCCTTCCCCTGCCAGCCTCCCAGGTTTCCCGAAGGTAGGCAGAGCATTTCCCGGGGTGGCTCTCTCTCGTGCTCTGGGTGCTCAACCTCTTCTCCAAGATGAAATGAAACCACGCTTGTGCGAATAAGAGAAAGGAAAGAGAGAGAGAGAGAGTCCAAGACCATGTCTGCATGGAGGGAGGGTGGGTGTGAAGCTGGTGAAACTGGCAGGCAGGGCAAAGAGGGGCCTCCGGGGCTACAAGCACTCATCTGGCTCCCTCCCTTTTTTCTGGGCTTGTTGCTGGTGTCATGTGACAGCATTCTGCTGGACCTACCTCCTCCACAGTGAGGCGGGCAGTTGGATGCTAAGGCAGGGCAATGGGAGCCGGCTTTGATTGGGGCATGTTTGTGTGTACTTAATTAAATTAGGATCCCCTGTGCCCCCCCCCAATTTCTGACTACAGGCCTGTCCCCAGTTTCTACTTGTGAATCTATACCACCCACAGTTTCAGAGGACAGACTGTGATATAAAGATATATTCGTACATTACAGGCAAGTACTTCAAGGTGGTTCAGTCATGCATGTGCGCCATTTCATTGTGCATCCCTTAAAAACTCTTGATGGGGTAATATACCTTCCCCCCAACTTTTGCAATGCACATGCAGTTGTGTGTTCCCTGCTGGGAATTCAGTTTGCATGAATTCAAATGTGGACCATGTTGTCTGAGGAGGCTGCAACCTTCCCTCTAAATGCCATTTTCCTGCCCTCAGTTGAAAGATTTCACATGCGGGACAAAGCCTGTCCTCAAGCTGGCCAATTGACCTTATACCTGACTTTCTCTTCATCCTCTACCTCAGAGGGTTGTTGTGATGAGGAATAAAGGGATGATGGGGGATGCATGAAGAGTGCCATGAGCTCCTTAGAAGAAGGGTGGCATAAAAATGTACCCCAAAAAACGATATACCAAATGGGTCTGGGTTGCCGGAAACCTGTTATATCTCACGTTACTGTGGTGAAGTCTGCATTGGTATTTTCCACTACTTTGGCCTCACTCTCGCCCTGTCTCCAAAACAGATGTCCACATGTCTTTAGGTTTCACTCTCCTACTGCACTGTTATAATTTCTGCTGTCTGCATTATTTTATTGCCCTATGGTTTCGGCTCCGTCGTGATTGTGGCTTCTCTCTGGCTCAACCGGATGTGGTTAAAAGCACTCTAAGCCACCGACGCCACCCCAGCGCTAATCAGAGGCTTATCTACTCTGTTTACCTTCTGACGGCACATAAAGGAATGTAAGAAACTTTCCCCTTGCTTGACAAGCTAAGAGTGAATGATTTTATCTTGTTTTGTGATTTTATATTGCCTGAAACATTAGATAAAGATCCCTTCTACATACATGCATACACTCTGCAAACAAAACACCAAGTCTTTACAGTTTTTTGGCTAGTTTGGCTATTTTTTCATTCTTGTTTAAACCAAAAGCTGGGCAAAACTGAAAACTGAGAAAATCCTTCTCCTTGAATGTAAAGAGAAGTTTATAGCTTGTTGGCTTATTGCCTTAAGTAATTTATTTGTAAAGTAATGGGTGCCAGCAAACACCGGGCACAGTGAGGAGAACAACAACATTCTCGGCCAGCAAGCAGAAAAAAATAGCAGATCATATCACTTTGAAACAAGTATCACACAGTATAAAGAAAGACGTAGGTCGAATCTGCATTTGCATTTTTAAATCAGTCGCATGCTGCTGTGACGCCACCATTCTCCATGCTTGTTTTAATGTTGTTTGGAGAAGATGCTTTTAAATCAGTGCGGAGGTGCAATGACAGTGGAGCCACCCCAAAAGGATGATAAACATATGTGGATGTGCAAAAGGATGCTAGCACAGATGAGGTTTGAAAATGAAACCAAATGTGGACAGCTTTTTTGAAGGTGAAGTCAACAGGCTGGGACACACCGGTGGGAAAGACAAATGCAGATTCAGCCACAGTCAAGACTGCTTTAAAAATGAAGATGCAGTTTCGGCTTGTGTCTCCCTGATTCCCCTGGGGCTGATCGTGCCTAGAGCTGATCAGAGCTGTCCCGTGGATACATCACAGAAGGTGCCATCAATTACAAAAAATGAAAATTGACATAGTATGTTTACAGGAAACGCATATTAAAAGGGAAAATGCGAAATATTTAGAATGTAAAAAGTTAGGTAAGGAATTTGTGGCCTCGGCAAAGGAAAAAAACGAGGAGTGGTGATATATGTGAAAGAAACATTAAACCCAGAGATGATATATAGTTCAGAAGATGGGAGGATAGTGGCAATAACATTGGTAAGAAATGGAAAAAAAATGTTATTAATAAACATTTATACCCCTAATCAAAGTTATAACCAAAAAATATTTTTTCAGGAATTACAAATAGTTCTAAACTCAATAGAGACAGATAATATATGCATTGTGGGGGATTATAATTCTGTGGTTGATCCGCAGATGGATAGAAAGACAAATAGGAAAAGGCGAAAAAATGGAAATATTATACCAAATTCCTTTTTACAAATAGTGGAAGAATATAGCTTAATGGATACCTGGAGGGTTAGAAACATAGGGAAAAAAGACTTTACCTATTACTCGACCAGACATGGTTCCTGGTCCAGGATAGACATGGTTTGGATGTCTACCAATTTATTGAGAGAAACAATGGAATGTGAAATACTGCCGAATACTTTTGCCGACCATAGTCCCGTTTTATTAGTGTTAAAAGAGGGTAATAAAAATAATAGGTACTTCTTGAATCTAAAATTACTAAGAGACCAGAAATTTATTGAGAAATGTAAGAAGGAAATTTTAGAATTCTTTCAGATAAATTGTAATACGGAAACACCGTTGGAAATAGTTTGGGATACTTTTAAAGCTTATATAAGAGGCATTTTTACTAGTCAAAGTATATGGACAGCTAAGATGGGAAGATTAAAATATGAGCAAACTCTTAAACAAATTAGTGTACAAGAAAGTAATATGAAGAAGGGAAGGGATATGGAAACAGCGAAAAATAAATTAACACTGTTACACCATAAGTTGAATTTAATGTTAAACTATGAGTTGGAAAAAAAATTAGAGTTTACCAGACAGTATTATTTTGAGAATGTAAATAAGCCCAATAGGTGGCTGGCATATAAAGTGAGAAAAGAAAGGGAAAAACGTATGATTTTGCGGTTAAAAGATGATAAAGGTGAAATCAAAAGTAATATTCAGGATTTGAAAGGTATAGTAGAAAAGTTTTATAAAAATTTGTATCAACGGGAAGAACAAGAGAGGGAGTTAATTATAAAATATTTGGAAGATAACGGGAATAAATTTAGCACACAACAAAGAAAAATTTTAAATGATCCAATAACAATGTGCGAAGTAGTAGAAGCGATTAAAAGACAGAAAAAAAGAAAACACCAGGTCCGGATGGTATTCCAGCGGAATTCTATCAAACTTTTGAAGAGCAAATTTGTATCCCATTTAAAGAGGTAATCCAACGAGTAGGTAATCAGGGGAAAAGTCCAGAATCATGGAACCATGCAATAATTACGTTGATTCCTAAACCTAATTCAGATCAAGACGATATTAAGAATTATAGACCTATATCCTTATTAAATGTGGATTATAAAATATACGCAAGTATCTTGGCAGATAGGTTAAAAAAAGTATTATCACAAATTATACATCAAGATCAGATGGGGTTTTTACCTAGAAGACAAATGAAAAATAATTTGAGGATAATAATGGACGTGTTAGAGTATTATGAGGAACACTCAGAGAAAGAGCTAATGTTAATGTTCCTCGACGCAGAAAAGGCGTTTGATAATTTGTCTTGGGATTTTTTATTGGAAAAGTTGAAGAATGCTGACTGTGGACCACAATTTCTTACCATGGTTAATGCTATATATAAGGTTAACTTTGCAAAAGTAGTTATTAACGGAGATACAACAAACAATATAGAAATCCAGAAAGGCTCTAGGCAGGGTTGCCCGCTTTCGCCGTTGCTGTTTATTTTTGCACTGGAATCCTTAAATAATGCAATTAGGGGAAACCCACTAATACGTGGTTTAAAAATAAGAGGGGAAGAATACAAGTTATTAGCGTTTGCGGATGATCTTGTATTTATAATGGAGGACCCGGAGGTATCAATTAAATATTTGATGGAATCTATTAAAAAATATGGAACAGTGGCGGGACTTAAGATAAATTATAAAAAATCCAAAATACTTCCGAAAAATTGTTCACAGAATTTGTTACAGAAGATAAAAGAAAGTAACCCGATGGAAATAGTAAAGAAAGTAAAGTATTTGGGAATTAATTTCACCAATAAGTGTAGCTCATTGATAGAAGATAATTATAATGTGTTATTGGAGGAAATTAGAAAAGATTTGCAGAAATGGAAGAAGATACCTCTTTCTTTTATGGGTAGAATTGCACTGGTTAAAATGAATATTTTGCCCAGATTTCTATTTTTAGCACAGAGTATCCCGATTTTGAAAAACCAGAAATATTTTGAAGACCTAAGTAAAATCACAAGACAATTTATATGGTTGCATAAAAGACCTAGAATAAAATGGAAAGTTCTGCAGGACAAAAAAGAAAGGGGGGAATGAATGTACCCAATTGGTTTATATACTACCAAGCGGCCGCCCTGGTTTGGATAAGAGAATGGCTAACGTTGGATAATGATAGGTTACTAAAATTAGAAGGCCATGATTTGTATATGGGATGGCACGCATATATTTGGTATGGCAAAGATAAAGTCCATTCAAATTTTGGTAGACATTTGTTAAGAGGTGCACTAAATAAAATATGGTCTAACATAAAAGAAAGGTGGTATAGGCAAACTCCAAGATGGGTCTCTCCCCTCGAAGCATTTATAGCGCCATCATTGTTAACTATGAATAAGAAGGAAAGTTATCAAACTTTGTTAAGTAAAAATAATAAATTGAAATCTGAGGAAAAATTAGCAAGGGAAAATAACTTAACTTGGTGGGAACAGGTAATGTTGCGTGATAGGTTTCAAAAAGATGTATCAAAAGGGTTTGAAGATCAAAACAATCTTGATAAGATTTGGCTCTCGTCAAATGATAAATTAATACAGAAATTATATGGTTTTCTGTTGGATGATTATGAGCAGGATGAGATAATTAAATCAACTATGGTATCTTGGATGAAAGACCTAGGCGAAAATGTAGATATTGAGCAGTGGAATAAGATTTGGAAATCAGCTAGGTATATGAGAGCTATTACGTATAAAGAAAATGTATATAAAATGTTCCATAGGTGGTATTGGTCCCCGGATAAATTAGCTAGATGTTATCCTGGATATTCCAGTCAATGCTGGAAGTGTAAAGCTAATGTTGGGACCTTTTACCACCTGTGGTGGAAGTGTGATAAGATACAAAATTATTGGAGAATGGTGAGGAGAATGATTCAAGAGATATTGGAGAAAAATGTTGCATTGAAACCTGAAATATTTTTGTTAAACATGTTACCGAATGGATATAATCAACAGGAAGTGTATTTGTTAACATATATAATAACAGCCGCTCGCTTATTATTGGCAAAGAATTGGAAGATTGATAAAATACCCTCAACAGAAGAACTAATAACAAAACTGCTTGAGTTAGCACAATTAGATGATTTGAGCTTGATGTTACAAAGTAAACATGAAAAGGTACATAATGAAAGATGGTTAAAGGTGTATAAGTGGTTAGATAAAATATGAGATGTATAAGACTCTAGTGTATAAGAAAGTTGTATAATTGAATTGGAATGTAATGATGAGAAAATGAAATAAAAAGAGTATATAAAAAAAAAAAAAAAAGATTGTCGCTAACTTTGGCCTCATCGTCTGCTCCCCACCTTTGTCCCCCTCACCACCTCCCTCCACAGAGAAGGAAACCCAGGAGTCCTGAGAGCCAGGCTTTCTATGTTCGGTTCCCTTGGCCCCCAACCTCCTTTTCCTCATCCAGGAATGGTGGAGCCCCAAAAGTGGAGAATTTGGACTCCCCTATCTACACATTCTCGACACCATTGGTGCACGTTCGTTTAGTGAAGTTGATTTTCAGGTTCTTGGGGGATAAGTCTCCATCTGGAAGTGGAATGAAACATGTGCTTGGTGTTGAACATCCTTGGAAATACATTGCAAATTCCTCTTTCAAAAAATCTGTGAAAGAAAAAAAAAAGAACATCATGATCGGTCTCTTTCTGCAGAGCTCCGAGGGTAGCATTGATCAGAATGGGAAGTGTGATTCTAGCAAGCCCTGATGATGGAGACTTTTCTCCTGCTCAATAGTTTAGCCTTAAACTTTTCGTCCTCCAGTGCTTTTCCTTCCCTTTTGAGCCCTTTGTATGAGTTTGGCAAAGGCCGCTGAAGAGGTATGCTGCCACAGCGGAAGGCAGGGGCCGGTCAGAACTGAAGATGTGGCTAGCTTCCAAACAGACAGGCAGGGGAGCATTCTCGGGTTGCCTGCCTTCAGGAATTACAACAGATATCCAGACTACTCAGAACACCTCCACTGAAGAAAATGGCAGCTTTCACACTTGGGCTCTTCCAAGGTCCCTCCCCTCCCCAAACTCCGCACTCCCCAAACTGCATCCCTACATCTAAAAGAGTTCCCCAAACCTGAATAGGTAAGCCTAAACCAGTCTCGAGTCTTCCACAGCCTGCCTCTATGCATCTGGGATGTGGCCTTGAAGTGTGGCATCCAAAGGCAATGAAGCATTAATATAGTCTGCAGGCATGCAGAGGATTTTTTCTCCTCATGATGACGTTCCTTCTCTATACAACTTTACAAACTCCACGCCAAGCCTCCATCATGAACAGCCCTGAGCTGAGGCCCCCTGCCTGGCCATGCCAGAACTCTAAAAAAACCCCAAAACCATTAGATCTTGTTTTAGGCATCCCTACTCGTCCTCTTGCTCTCTTCGCATTTGCCCATGATCTCCTTCTATCTCAGGCAAGAAAACTTTTAAAGCACAAGCGTCTAAAGGTGCCCACCATAGACATAACACCCTCAGAACCTGGAAGCAGCACTGAGTAGGGGTTCTTTTTGGGATCTGCAATGAAATGACCGGATGAGACACATGGGGACGAGATAGGAAATTCCTATGGATTTTCTTAATAAAAAAAAGTTTGGACTCGGCCTTGCAGCCAGGATGTTGTGGCTTGGGGGGCAATGTCTTCCCCCTCAGTGCAGAAAGAAAAGACATTTAGCCAATAGGAAGATGTTACCAGATTACATCTCTAAATTGCAAGCTGTCAAAAACTTTATATGACAATTCTCAGCTGCTGCCAGTTAATCACTATTGCCAGCCTAAGCAACAATTCTGATGGCAGGTGGGGGTGATGACTTCTGTAGTCTAAAAAGCTAACACTTAGGCAGAAAAACTCTCTCAAAGGAGACCAGTTCCTTGATACAGAGTTTGAAGGGATCCCAGAGGTCACCAACAAAAAACCCCTTGCTCAATGTGGGAATTAGTTAACTCCAGCACCCCACTATGCTTAAAGGAGCACACACCTTTTAAAAATGATTGAGAAAAAGTATTTACAGGGGGAGCAGGAGTAGAGATAGTCTGAGACTCTGCAGTGCAGCTGTGGTTTAGAATAATCCAGGGGTCTGACAGAGTATAAGGGAGCTGCCTGTGGTCACATGAAATTAGTCTCCTTTTTCTTGGCTTAGTCCCTGGATACCCTTTGCCTAAAGTAGCCCTCCAGGGGGAGCAGAACTCAATTGACTCATGTTCACAGACACTGGATATATGATCGAATCTGCATCTGCCTTTTTAAATCAGTTCCGTGCTGCTGTGATGCCATCTTTCTCTATGCTTGTTTGAATATTGTTTGGAGAAGATTCCTCTAAAGCAGGGCAGAGGTGGAATGATAGTGAAGCCGCCCCGAAAGGACACTAAACATATGTGGACCTGTGAAAGTATGTTAGCACTTTTGAAGTGTGAAAACGACACCAAATATGGACAGCTTTTTTTGAAGATGGAGTCAGAAGGCAGGGACACTGGTGGGAAAGACAAATGCAGATTCGGCCTATGACACAGACAAAGCTGTTCTTTCTCACATGAAAAGACTCGCATGCACCCATCAGCTCTTTGTAACATACAGAGGCAAGTCAGCTCACCTATGGAGATGTTAAGACCTGCCTCAAGGCATTTGGTCTCCCCGCCAGTGCAATTCATGGTCTCCTCTCCTGGGCATCCCTCTGAATCGAAGGCAAAGCAGGCTGGGCATTCCACCCCATTGAGGGGAGATTCCCCACGCTCGGGCACTGCAACAATTAACCCAATTAGATCATGGTTCCATCCCACCCTTATGACTGCTTTTAAGAAACTTTATTTATGAATGAATAACACAAAAATAGAGTGGAAGCAACCGAAACAGAGGGTTAGGCTGAAGCAGAACAATTGCAATAATCCAGAGCACGGTTTTAGTAACAGCCCTTGATTAGGAAGAGGGCCATCCAGATGGAAATTCCTGCTTGATCATTAAGAACTGAGTTCAGTGGTCCCCAATGTGGCGCCCATGGCTGCCAGAACAGCAGCAAATACCTTCCTGTATGTCCATCAAGTGTTTTATAAAAGTAGGTGGGGCCTAAGACTTTTATGAAACACTTGATGGGCATACAGGCAGGTATTGGCGCTGTTCTAGCAGCCATGAGCATCACACTGGGGCAGGGGGTGGGAGGGAGTTTTCCAAGTGCAGGAGCGGGTCAACGATGTTGTGTGCAGCATCCCTGCAGTGCCAGTCACTTCTGTGTGATGCCACCATGTTCGGGAGGTCGTGCTGGGTTATGGTTGTTGGGGGCAGGATTTCCCCTCTATTCAGCTGGACGGTGGCAGGAAGGAGCCCATGAAATTTGGGGATTCCCTGCTCCCACCCAGAGGCTGCTGACCCTCATGGAGCCAGACGGGGCTGTTCCCCAGCAGGGCTTCCGAGGTGGCCCTGAAGATCTGGTTCGCTATGCTGATTAAAATCACATTGCTTCAACTGTGGCTGCAACCACCATGTTTTTCATCTTCTCTCTCTCCCCCTCCCTCTCCGAGTGTATCTTTAGTTCCCTCTCTTCTCCTCTGCACTTGGGCTTCCTCTCGGGAGTGTGGCCCTACCTCCCGCGGCAGCCATTTTTTGGTTACCCCCGCTACCCCATTTAAAAATGCCCAAGGTACTCACAGGCTCAAAAAGTTTGGGGACCCTTCTTCTGGTAACTCACTCTCTCCACCCAGACTCCCTGACAGGGTTGCTGGGGAGATTAACTGGAGGAAAGAAGAATCATGTCTACTGCCCTAAACCATACTGCCTTCTGTGTGATTTCAAAATGAAAACAGACATTTCTGTTTCAGGACTAGAGACTGTACTTAAGTGGGGGTTGGCCCAACCAGTTCCGAGAGTGAAGGAATTTCCTATCCCCTAGCAACAAGCGCAGACCTTCGTTTCCCATTTAATCATGAATGCCCACCATCCTGTCCTTATTAATATTTGAATTTTAGTTCTGCAACATTCTATGGTTGCCATAATTGATTGGGCACAAGAACTGGCAGTCAAAAGACGCTGGCCGGGGCTGACTGGCTGCTTGGTGAAGTCCCGCCCACATCAGCCCTTGCCAGTGTCTTTGGCTCAGCCTCCTCCGGTCCTCTGACAGGAGAGGACCGTCTGCAGAGTGATTTCACTGACAGGCCCTCAAGGCTGAGGCAGGTGAGAGAAGCCCGTTTCACCCCCCAATTGTCCTCTGGGCCTTCTATGCCCCCAGTAGGCCCAGAAGAGCCTGTTCTGCCCCCCAACACTGTCCTCTGGGCCTTCTATGGGCCCAGTAGGCCCAGACAAGGCCGTTCCGCCCCCCATCCTCTGGGCCTTCTATGGGCCCAGTAGACCAAGAGAAGCCCGTTCCACCCCCCACACACACACACACCATCCTCTGGGCCTTCTATAGGCCCAGTAGGCCCAGGAAAGCCCGTTCCACCCCCCACACCATTCTCTGGGCCTTCCATGGGCCCAGTAGGCCCTTGCAAGCCTGTTCCACCCCCCGCACACACACCATCCTCTGGGCCTTCTATGGGCTCAGTAGGCCCAGGCAAGCGCATTCCACCCCACACACCCCATCTTTTCGGCCTTCTATGGGCCCAGGATTCCCAGGCAAGCCCATTCCGCCCCCACACACCATCCTTTGGGCCTTCTATGGGCCCAATAGGCCCAGGCAAGCCCATTCTGTCCCCCTACACACACCATCCTCTGGGCCTTCTATGGGCCCAGTAGGCGCAGACAAGCCTGTTCTGCCCCCCCATCCTCTGGGCCTTCTATGGGCCCAATATGCCCAGGCAAGCCCAGTCCCCTCCCCATCCTCTGGGCCTTCTATGAGCCCAGTAGGCATAGAGAAACCCATTCTGCCCCCTCCCACACCATTCTCTGGGCCTTCTCAGAGCCAAGTAGGCCCAGATAAGCCTGTTCTCCCCCCCACACACCATCTTCTGGGCCTTCTGTGGGCCCAGTAGGCCCAGAGAAGCCCGTTTCGCCCATACACACACACACACACACCATCCTCTGGGCCTTCTTAGAGCCCAGTAGACCCAGAGAAGCCCATTTCACCCCCCACACACACACACACACACCATCCTCTGGGCCTTCTCATAGCCCAGTAGGCCCAGAGAAGCCCATTCCTCCCCCCACACACACCATCCTCTGGGCCTTCTCATAGCCCGGTAGGCCCAGAGAAGCTCATTCCTCCCCCCACACACACCTTCCTCTGGGCCTTCGCAGAGCCCAGTAGGCCCAGATAAGCCTGTTCTCTCCCCCACACACACCATCTTCTGGGCCTTCTGTGGGCCCAGTAGGCCCAGAGAAGCCCGTTTCGTCCACACACACACACACCCCCATCCTCTGGGCCTTCTCAGAGCCCAGTAGGCCCAGAGAAGCCCGTTTCACCCCCACACACACAAACATCATCCTCTGGGCCTTCTTAGAGCCCAGTAGGCCCAGAGAAGCCTGTTTCGCCCCCACAAACAGAGATCATCCCCTGGGCCTTCTCAGAGCCCAGTAGGCCCAGAGAAGCCCATTCCTCCCCCCCAAACCATCCTCTGAGCCTTCTCAGAGCCCAGTAGGCCCAAAGAAGCCTGTTCCTCTCTCCCCCCACCATCCTCTGGGCCTTCTCAGAGCCCAGTAGGCCCAGAGAAGCCCATTCCTCCCCCCATCCTCTGGGCCTTCTCAGAGCCCAGTAGGCCCAGAAAAGCCCATCCCCCCCTTACACCATCCTCTAGGCCTTCTATGGGCCCAGTAGGCCCAGGCAAGCCCATTCCGCCCCTCCCCACTATCCTCTGGGCCTTCCATGGACCCAATAGGCCCAGGCAAGCCTGTTTCCCCCATCCTCTGGGCCTTCTCTAGAGACCAGTAGCCCCAGAGAAGCGTGTTCTGCCTCCCCCCATTCTATGGGCCTTCTATGGTCCCACTAGGCCCAGACAAGCCCATTCAGCCCCCCAACACCATCCTCTGTGCCATCTCTTAGCCCAGTATGCCCAGAGAAGCCCGTTCTGCTCACCCCACAATCCTCTGGGCCTTCTCCGAGCCCAGTAGGCCCAGAGAAGCCCATTCCACCCCCCCCATCTTCTGGGCTTTCTCAGAGCCCAGTAGGCCCAGAGAAGCCCGTTCTGCCCCCCATACACCATCCTCTAGGCCTTCTATGGGCCCAGTAGGCCCAGGCAAGCCCATTCCGCCCCTCCCCACTATCCTCTGGGCATTCTATGGGCCCAATAGGGCCAGGCAACCCTGTCGCCCCCCCATGCTCTGGGCCTTCTCTAGAGACCAGTAGGCCCAGAGAAGCCTGGTCTGCCCCCCCCTTCTCTGGGCCTTCTATGATCCCACTAGGCCCAGACAAGCCCATTCAGCCCCCCAACACCATCCTCTGGGCCTACTCTTAGCCCAGTATGCCCAGAGAAGCCCGTACTGCTCACCCCACAATCCTCTGGGCCTTCTCCAAGCCCAGTAGGCCCAGAGAAGACCATTCCACCCCCCCCCATCTTCTGGGCTTTCTCAGAGCCCAGTAGGCCCAGAGAAGCCCGTTCATCCCCCCCAAACCATCCTCTGGGCCCTCTATGGGCCCAGTAGGCCCAGGTAAGCCCATTCCGCCACCCCCACATCATCCTCTTGGCCTTCCTTCCTTCCTTCCTTCCTTCCTTCCTTCCTTCCTTCCTTCCTTCCTTCCTTCCTTCCTTCCTTTCTCCAACCCTCCCTCCCTTCCTTTCTAGGGCCCGTTGTCTTCCTCCACAATGGGCTTTGCTCCCTAGTTCCATATAAAGGAGAGGCACTTACATGAAATGGTCATGTTGTTGCACTGGTCAGTGTAGCAGCACTGGAAAGCAAAACGAATGGTCCCACCATCTGATGTAGTAACGGTTATATAGTTGTGCAAGCAGAAATGGGCTGGAGCACATTTCCTAAATGGCACCAGGTATTTCCCCATCATTGAGTTAACTGTGAAAGGGAATTCCAGATATACTTTCTATTATCTTAGAACGGCAAAAATTCAAGGCAATCGTTTCTCTTAAATTGACTTTAGAAGGCAGAATTTTGGGATTAAAATGTTTCATGCGTTGCTTAGTGTAGTTGCTTTTAGGGGGAAAAAATCATTAACACATTCAGTGCTGTGTTGTCAACATCTTCGAGAACTCTGAATTGTGGGAATCTATTCAATGCTGAACACTAGTAGAATTTCATTTCTGCTCCAACCCACGACCCACAGATATTTTCTCCTACACTTACATCTGTGGCTGCCAGCCCATTGCCTTTGTCAGGAACCCTTGATGCCATCATTTCTGGGCAGAAGCCTAGAAGTGTCACCACAGGGCACTGCAATGGCCAAGGGATACCACAGATCTCAGGGGTACAAACCATAGCCCTCAGGAGAGTTTCTAGTCTTGAGGAATCAGAGATGCCACTCCTCTCCCATTTTCCTCTCCTACCGTCAAACCGGTCTGCAGCAGATTATTTCCCACTAAAAGCGAGCAACTGGGGGCAACCCTAGGAACATCTGACATCCCCCACCCCAGTTCCCGTATGATCTCCTCTTCAGGGTTTCATTTTTCTCTCTGCTTCAGCTCATGGCAGACAATGATGGTCACAAAGAGAGCACACAGTCAATCTGACTTACTCTTTTCGGCTAGGATGGCACAGAGAGAAAATTTATCTGATATTCCCCAAAGGGCCAAACAAGACGTGTGAGAAGCTGCTAGGTAAAGAGGCCTTTTACCCTGAAATAGCTGGGGATACAAGACCAGACCAGCCAGTAAGAGTAACAGGGGAGAAGGGTGTCGTGTCCTTAATGGTGGGCATCAGAATAAGGAGGCAGCATTGTTTCAAAAAGAAGTACATTTAAATAAGTCCATTTCCTCCCTATGTGTGAAACTACAGGGAAAGAGATGTCATTCGAATCTGCATTTGCATTTTTAAATCAGTTTCATGCTGTATTTGCATTTTAAAATCAGTTTTGTCCTGCTGTGACGCTGACTTTCTCTATGCTTGATGGTGTCATGACAGCATGAAACCAATTTAAAAATGCAAATACAGATTCGACCTTCATCGTTTCCTTTATCGGCATTATGAAGTCCTGGAGTGGACTGGGACAGTCTCAAACACTGCCCAGGATTAAAGGAACAGAGGTGTCAAGATGTTCAACTCCCTCCCACACACAGCAATTTCTGCCTGCTTCAGCCAATGTTTGCCTCATTGGGGTAAATTACCTGAGGGGCTGTGGGGCTCTTAAGATTTCACGGGGGGTGGGGCGCAACTGGTGCTCCTCCAGAATTATTTTGGTTTGGGGAAAATGGCAGGGGAGGGAAAGGCATAAACACCCTCTCCCCACCTGTCATGATCCTGATCCAAATAAGAATATAAGAACATAAGAGAAGCCAATGTTGAATCAGGCCAATGACCCACCCATTCCAACACGAATCATGCCATTTGTGTCAGAGAATTAAACTTCTTGCCACTTACATAGTGTAGTTTCATACACTGCTGAAATACAGGCATCTTGGTCAGCTTTACAGTTCTGAACACTTGGACTGGCACAGCCATCTCCCACACAGGTAAAACAGCTCTCTGGTTCCCCTGCAGAAATGCATGCTGCAAAGAGAGGGTGGTGGTGGTTGCGAAATATCAGTGGCAGGTATGTAGGTGACAGAATAGTTGACAAATAGTACTAACATTTCAAATTAAGAGACTCCAGTGGTTCAGATTTTCTGTCCTGTGCTGAATTTTTTTCCCGATTCGAGGGCAGAGTTTAAAGGTGATCTTGAGCTGATTCCAAACCAAGGTGAATTCCATGGTGGCCACATTGCCAATAGAAATCTGCGAGGAAATATCCTTGCAAGAAGTTTCTAGAGGGAACAGGATAACCTGTTCTTTCTTGATTCTTAGTGGTGGTTTCCCTTTCACACTGAAGCCCTGCCACTGCTATGTTCTCAAGTGACCCTCCTCAGGATTCTCTGCCCTCCCACTTTTTGTTTTGAGGGGCATGGGTAATGTTCTATAGAGATCATACAATACCCTTTAAAATGTGTTTTAAAACGCTCCACCGCTTTGCAGAGGTACTTCTGGGTAATCCCCAGTCCCTTGTCTAAATGGCAGGATAATGTTCTTCTGTTTAAAAGGGAAACCTCCACAGGCACGGGTAACACTGTATAGGAATAACACAGTACCTTTGGGAAATCTGTGCTTTAAAAAATGTCCCTATATGTGCAAAGTTAACCCTAGATGATTTCAAAGGTAGGGAAACATGTGGCTGATTCTCTTAGAGTCCAATCAGATGGCTCTTTATATCCGCACGAGGCACAATTGCCTCACGGATCTAAAGTTACTATCCAGACACAAACTTCTGGGAAACGTCCCTCTTACATGGGCATCCCGTTTTCAGTTACCTGTGGGACAACTGTGGACTTTCATCTGTCTGATCAGGGTAGCTTTGGAAGCCTCTCCCCACATACACCCCCACGTGGAAACAATGGAGGTAAGGTGGTAACCAGTTTGGGTGGCCATAGAATTAGGCCCATTAGTCCAATTGATTTGAAACATGGGGGTGTATGTGGGGAGAGGCTCCTGAAGCTACCCTGAAAGTTTGGAGCCTCTCCCTCTAACCCCCTCCCCACAGAGCTACTAACAACACCTTGGGGGAAAAGTAACTGTTTTTCCTATCATAGAGAACAATGGAGGGAATGGGGGCAACCTGTTTGGGGCCCCATAGAATTGGACCCCCTGGTCCAATGTTCTTGAAACTTGGTGGGTATCTTGGGGAGAGGCTCCCTTCCCTTCAGTCCCCAGAATATACCCTATGTTTTCACCATTGACTTCAATGGCCCATAGGATATAATGGAGCTGAAATTGACATTCAACTGCCTGAAGGACTCCCGGGATGCTGGCTGGGGGCGGGGCTTGGCTCCTGAGCTGCCGGAGCTGTTCTCTGGTGCATTCCCCCCCCCAAGACCCCTGATGGTGGGATTAGCTGCCCATCTGAATGCACCCTTATGCTAGTTTCTGCAATTACTGCTACGGACTGGCCCTTCATGGTCATACCTTCCAGAAGAAAAGGTGGGAATATAGAGAACCTGCTAAGCCTATCATTACACTGATATATTGATATTACAATATTTTACTGCCATTTTTTTTAAAATGCAAAATTCTTGGTGGGGCTTGAAAGGAAAAGAACCCTTCAGGTATAGTTCATCAACATATTGGAAGTGGAGGTGCTCTTTTTAGGCTTCCCCATGCAAGGACAGGCAGGCCTGGGGGCAACAGGCATCAAACCACACCTCCAATACTACCCCCCCCAAAGCCTTGTGTGTGTCAGTGGAGCCAGGCACTCTTTCTCTTCACCCCTATGCGCATGTTCATTTTTGATCTTTTTAAAAATCCATCCATTATAGCAGTATATCAATATAAACATGTGTCTGGGGGGGAGATAAAGGGGAAGGGTGCTGTGACGATTGCATACTGTCTTGAAAATCTTAAGGGAAACTCAAGGCAAGTGCGGAAGAAAATAGACTCCACAACTGTGAAAATGCAGAAAGAGGGCTAGACATGAACATAAGAACATGCAGGAGAACCATGCTCAAACTGCTTTCAGTGTTTGCTGATCAAATGCCAAGAAAGTCAGGCATAATTTGAACATGTGGAAATGCTCCCTCTGATCTGATAAACTGAAATTTAGATCACAAAAGCTGATATCATGGAAGATATTGTTGATCTTTAAGGTGGGAGTGGACTCAAACTTTGTTCTGGTATTAGAGAGTCAAAAAAGCCACTCTCCTGACAGTACCCCATTCCACGTGAACACTTCCAGAACATGCCCCTACTTTTCCTTTCCCTGTGTAAATGTTGGCTATATCAGTCACTGAGGCAAGCAAGGGAGCTGCGCCACAATAAATTCTTTTAAATAAAATTGCAGCATCTCCCCTACCCCCACGAATCCATGCCACGGTGTTAGAAATTGAGGGGGGATGGTATTAACATTCTACCATGCGTATGGGAGCAAAATACTTTGAACTGATCCTGGGCTATTCCTTTCCCAGAGGCAATAAAAAGAGTGCGGGGGGGGTGTCTGTATTTCCACTCACCTGGAGAAAGGAGGCCCCAAAAGAGGCAGATGCTCAGGAGTGCCTTCATGGAAAAAGGAAAAGAGAGGAAGAGCCAGGGAGGACTCAGATCAGAGCAGAATCCACCAAGGCAGCTGATGTTGCACTGTGGGGAACAACAGGTGAAATTTATAAGGCAAAGATAGGAGCTCCTGGCAGCACAGGGAAAACTGGCTCAGTGAGGTACGGGATGTGCCTGCAAAGAGCCTGTGATCAAAACGGTGTATCTTGCTGCTCCGGGAAACAATTGGAATGTGTTTCCAGGACATCCTGGATATTTAGAAAAGATCTTTTCTAGATTTCTAACTAGCCCAGTTTCTCCATAGTGGACATAGAAACATAAGGAGTCTGAACCAGATTGTGTTGTGCCTCACATAATTTTGGCTTTCCTTAGGACCATGTGTATAGCTGGAACAGGACATCCAAAATGTAGGTAGCCTTGTTGGTGCATATCACGATCCAAAACCAAAAGCCAGGTGGTAGTAGTTTTATTTGCAGTGCAATCCTAAGGGAAGTCGGTGGGCTTAGAAAGCTATAACTCTCAAAAGGGAGCACGTTCCACCAGGTAGGAGCCAGAGCAGAGAAAACCCTGGCCCTGGTTGAGGCTAGGCGGATGTCCTTTGGGCCACGGATTACCGGAACATGTTGACTATCGGAGCGCAGCGCTCTTTGGGGCATATACTGGAAGAGTCGGTCCTTAGGTATGTTGGTCCCAGGCAGTATAAGATTTTGAGGGATATTACTGACCCCTTGAAGCAGATCCGGTACTCAACTGGTAACCAGTGCAGTTGGCAAAGCACATGCCGAATGTATGCCCACACAGACGCTGATGTCAGCAGGCGTGCCACCACATTTAACACCAGCTGTAATTTCCAGATCAGCTTCAGGGGTAAGCCTGCATAGAGTGAGTTGCAGTAATCAAGCCTGGAAGTGACCATTGTGTGGGTCAGCGTAGTTAGATCCTAGGGGGAGAGAGAGGGCTTCAGTAGCCTGATCTTCCCAAGATGGAAGAAACCAGATCTGGCGACTGCAGCAACCTGGGCCTCCATAGACAAGGAGGCATTCAGTATTCTTCCCAGGCTCTTCACTGACTGGGCTGGTACCAAAGGTGCCCCTTCCAGTGTGGGAAGCCTGGTGCCCACCTCCAAACTCCCTGACCCATGTACAGGATCTCCATCTTTGATGGATTTAACTTCAATCGGCTCTGCTGCAACCATCCAGGCACAGCTCCCAAAGCCTCAGCCAGATTTCCAGGGATGGAGGATGGATTGCTGTCCATTAACAGATAGAGCTGAGTGTCATCAGCATACTGATAACAGCCCAGCCCATACCTCTGGACTAACTGGGCGACAGGGGACATGTAGACGTTGAATAACTCTGGTGAGAGGATCACCCCCTGTGGCACTCCACATTTTAGTGGGTGTCGTGAGGAGACCATTTCAAGGCAGTCCCTTGAACACCTGGGGATTGAGGGCAGAGGTCTCAAAGGATGCAGCCCAGTGGCAAAGAGGCCAACCCCCTGATCTTTGGGTAGGCCTTGACATTAAATGGCTGAAATTTTCTTTATCTGATGTCTGCAGTTCTTCCACGTTCTTAACCCAATTCAACATATTTATATGCATGATACCACATGAATATTGAGCAGGTTAATACCATCCAGGTTCCACCGAAACCCAAACGTGGTAACACAACCGAGTTCTGATGGACAAGTTAAGATCCCCCTCTCCCTAAGAGCAACTGATGGGAGCTGACAGAATGTTTGTGAGCAGGAGAGTTGAAAACAACAATGAAGAGTGTAGAAGTCAGTAGTGAAGAGAGATGAGAATGAATTTGGCTGACTGAAGCTGTGGAGAAGAACAGCTTAAATCTTGGTATCCCTTGGGATTCGTGGCACTGGCTTTTCTTGCTTTACCTCATTTCTCCAGTCAGAGGTGGACACAATCATAGGGTGTTCTTTGGGAGGTGTTCTGTGTGCTTCTTGGTCTCTGGGATACCCCTGATGTTGTTTAACATATGTATGCAGCCTCTAGTAGAGCTCGTCAGGAGGTTTGGGGTTGGTTGCAACCAATATGCTGATGATACTCAGCTTTTCCTTCTGTTGGATAAACAACGGGAAGAGGTTCTCTCCTCTCTGACCCAGTGCCTGGAGACTGTGGTTGGATGGTTGAGGCAGAGCTGGTTGAAGGGCATGATAGCTAAGCAGGGAACACTTTCCCCCAACCGCTTTCTCCTTGCCCTCCATCAGGAGCTGGAAGCTGCCCTGTCAAGTTGATCTTGATGCTCCTGAGGTACCACCTGACAACTTTATGGAGTGGGGGAACTGGAGGGACATGAGAAAAGTAATCACTCCTGCAGTGCACTGAGCTGTACAGGCCAACTACCAGCAAGATCACCCTGTGGCGCTCAGAACAACACAGTCTCCATATGAGCAAAACAATCCAGGAACACGTAGAGAGGCCATCACTTTCGTGGAGGGTAGCAGGAGTTGAGTTAACAGACGACTGCTTCTTAAATGGATGGTTCTATGTGGCCTGCCTCAGAGTGAACTGACCAATCAGCCTGGTAATCCTGGCACCTGAGGGCAGAACCACCAATGTGGTATAGAGAGACGTCCTTCAGTGGGGGGGAGGTGAAGTACGTATGTCTCACTTCATTTCTTACACTACGATCTTCTCCATTAGAATTCCGACAACAAATGTCAGATTTCAAATTTCACATCATCAGTATTATAACTGGATTTACAGAACTTATACCATAGCGAGGCACGGGTAGCAGGCTAGTTTTCAAATAAAAGAAATACTGTCGAAAACATCATACAGCGTGTCCTCTGCTGTCTCTGTTAAAGGGAACCAATTCAGAAACGTGCTGTTCCTGAGAGACTTGTAGTCCAATGGGCAAACACAGTATCCATTACAGGTATTTCAAAATCCACACAGAGAAAATTGCTCAAGAAAGTGATGTAACTTAGACACAGGCTATGTGCATTACATGTCAGAACGGCCCGATGTGAGCAAAGAATTCAGCATCTCAAAAAGATGTACCTCCTGCATCTTCCTCCATGTACGTGACCCATGATTTAAAAACCAGCACTGAAAGAAAACTTTTTTTCATACATAGCTGAGAATCCTCATGAATCCACAAGATTGTTTGGCAGACATGGGAATGTGATGAGAACCCATGCACAGAATGTGATGTGTTTTTTGGTTAAGAGCCCTGTGGAAACATCTGCGAAGGGCTGGTTTGGTGAGGTGCAAGAAGTGAATTAAGGGAGACGTGTTTTCCCAGAAATCATCTTATTTTTACAGCAACTTAAAACAGATCGTTAGCAATGAATGAAACTTCTTTCTGGAACTCCCAGCAATTTTTGCCAATTGACAGACCCAGTGGCAGGGCTGCCATGTGAACCAGGAGCCCATAGGGAGGCATGAAATCATCCCTCTCCAAGAATCTCTGGGCCATACTTTTAAATCTACAGCACCTACAGATTCAGGGGACAGACCATGATATAAAGACAGATTCATATACTATCGGCAGGTACTTCAAGGTGGTTCAGTCATGCATGTACAACTGCTTGATTTCTCATTCCTCGAAAACTCTTGGCTGAGAACCACACTTTCAATCCTCCCCCAAGTCTTTGTAATCCACATACAGTCATGAGTTCCCTGTTGGGACTTCAGTTTGCATGATCATAGGGCCCAATTCAGATGAGGATGATGGTGCCACTTTCCTGTCCTGGATTGAAACAAAGGACTGGCAATAGTGGGTTTAAATTAAAAGTGGAAAAGTACTGGCTGGATCTTAGGGAAAACTTTTTGACAGTCAGAGTTGTGCAACAGTAGAATCAGCTGCCTCGGGAGGTGGTGACCTCCCCCTCCCTGGCAGTCTTTAAGCAGCGGCTGGACAGACACTTGTCAGGGATGCTCTGGGCTGATCCTGCATTGAGCAGAGGGTTGGACTGGGTGGCCTGTATGTCCCTTCCAACCCTGTGATTCTCTGGTTCTATTATTCTGAGGTCGAATCTGCATTTGCATTTTTAAATCAGTTTTGTGCTGCATTTCCATTTTCAAATCCATCTCATATTGCTGTGACGCTGTCTTTCTGTATGCTTGACGGTGTCAAAGTGATTTTAAAATGCAAATGCAGATCCGACCTATGAGTCTGTGCTCCTTGAATCCTGTCAAATCCCATTTTATTGTGTCTCAGTTTCCCCCACTTATCCCTCAGTTGTTTCCCTAGAGCTGGAGAGGGATATCCTGTGGCCTCAATCAGTTGCCTGTGCTAAGAATCCCCTAGTTGCATGAAGCCGGGATGGGCGTGCAAAAGACTAACATTCCCTTTATCCCATCTGCAAAAACCCTTCTGTCCCCCAGCATACCATCTGTTTCAGAAAAACACATGGAATATGCTGTTTTACTTATGTCATTTTATCCCAAACTTAAGGTTCTCACTAGCTCCAGCCTCTGAAACATGAAAAGTCTTCTTCTGTGGTCTTTCTAGGAATTGCCTACTGGGAGGGCCAGGACACCCAGCTTCCCTCCCAAGCCCTGCCACCTTGCCTCTGTTTCTCCTGCTATCCCCCTCCTGGTTTTCATGGGGAATGCTTACTGTGTCGTGCACAACTGGGGGAGGAGCCACTTACCAACTCATTGCATCTCCCCTTTCTCCTAGTGCTCCTTTTAAAACAGCATGTCTAAGATCGTGGAAATATATGTAGTACTGAGAACCACTACCAGTATCAAAAGCTACTAAGTATTTATTAAGAAGAAAATGTTTACAAACATACTCTCAGCACAGAACCTGACTGGAAAGAAAAGGGTAAAATGTGTGCCCTTCCCTCTATACAGGCCAAAGTAGATGTGAAATATAAGGCAGGCTCCTTAGTTAGAACATTACAGATGTTCTACAGAGTTGCCAGTACCTGGAAGCCTCTTGCAGGCATGCAGGCCAGCAAATGGCAATGATTGCCTCCTACAGACCTTAGGTCAGAGTTCTGTCTGTCTCCGTGGAATCAGCACCCAGGAGTTTCATCATCGCTTTTTCTCCTCCCACTGTCTGGGTCAGGTCAGGTCAAAGAAGCTTCTTCTGAAGTGTCATGGAGTTTCTTCCCTAGCTCTGTCTCAATAGCGTGTTCCAGCAAGCGTGTTCAGCTTGGCAGTGCAAACAATGATTTGCAATGCTATTCTAACACTTCTTGCAACTCTCTTTGTGGCTGAAAAGAGAAAGAGTCTGTTGGGATCTCTGCTGACCTCTCTTCTCCCAAGTTCTAATGGGGAATGTCCTCTTTGTCTGGGAATTCATTTACTATGGCAAACAGGATCCCTGAATCCTTCCATTCTTTCAACAGACTGATATGGAGGATCTTGGTCTGGGTCCATGCAAGGACTACCCATGCATCATACACAATAGCTCCCTGTCACCTCACTAAAGGGAAGGGTCCGACCCAGGGGTCTCCTCCCTTCTGCTCCAGTGCATAGGCTCTCACCAACAATTGGGTTCCTTCCAATATCTCTCGTCTTTTTGTCAAAGCATGCTTCCTGCACCCATTGAGCCATGATCAGTTCTTGACGATCCACATCCTCATTGTTCAAAGAGCTCCCTGTAACTTATGTTGGTGTGCATGCCTGAACGAGGCTTCTAAGTAATGGGGACTCTGTAGAATACCTGTAACATTCTAGCTAAGGAGCCCGCCTTATATTTCACATCTACTAGGGGCGGTATAGAGGGAGGAACAGAGGACCACATTTTACCCTTTTCTTTTCAGCTCTCACTTCGTCAGGTGCAGTGCTGACAGTATGCTTGTAAACATTTATTTTAATAAATACTTGGTAGCTTTCGATACTGGTAGTGGTTGTCAGTACCACATATTCTCCACAAACTTTTTAAAAAATTTATTGGTCTTTATTTTATTTTATTGATCTTGGGCTTGTGTCAGGTTCCTCTGTCAGTCACACAACACAGGGCTTCTTCAGAAAACAGTGTTTAATGTGGAGCAGTACTAAAGACACGTGTACATTCTCTGTGTCAGTAAGGACTAGGTACAGCAAAGCGTGCTAGGTTATACTACATTCAAACAACCCCCCCCCAGCAGCAGAAGCCAATGGATACATTTCCTGCACACAGGAGGCTTTGGCGGGCAAACTAGCAAAACAATCTAGGACCCGTTAGAGTTCTCAGCTTAGGGCTCCAGCAGTCAGCCTGATAAGAGGATGAGTGGAAAACTTCAGGGGATGGGAGGAGGCAGCCGCACTCTTCCCGCATTCCATTAACATGACAGGGTACCTGATAACATGCTATTTTAAAAGAAGCACCAGAAGGGGAGGCACAATCAAGTGGTAAGTGGCTACTCCCCCAGTGGTGTACGATGTGTTAAGCATTCCCCATGAAAACCAGAAGCTAGATAATGGGAGACACAGAGGCAAGGCGGCAGAGCTTGGGAGGGAAGCTGGGAGTCCTGGCCCTCCCAGTGGGCAATTCCTACCAATGTCAGGCATTGCTGGTGATTGAAAAGATATAGAGGAAAGCCCCTCCAGGTACTGGAAAAAGCTTTGGGGGGCACAGTGGAATAAGGACTGCAGGTCAGAGTGGTATGGTGCTGCCACAATGGACCTTTGTAGATTCATTTTCATCATATTGGGGTCCAGAGGTTTCTTTTGTGCAGAATCTAAAATCTCTGGGCCCTACTTGTAAATCTACAGCACCCACAGTCTGAAGGGACAGACCATATTATAAACACAAATTCATATACACTAGGTAAGTAGTTTGAGGTGGTTCAATCATGTATGTACAACCACTTGATCACTCATCCGTTGAAAACTCTTGGTTGAAAATTACACTTTCATTTCCACATGCTGCTGTGAGTTCCCTGCTGGAAGTTCAGTTCGCATGAGCATGGGGCCAAATTCAGATCAGGATGCTGCTGTGTGGGGGGGCTTCACCCCTTCCCTCTCATGCCATTTTCCTGCCCTGAAATGAAAGATTTCCCAGGTGGGGCTCATCTGTCATAAGGCAGTTGGTTGACCTTGTCCAGGGGTCATTTTGTAGAAAAAGAGGTGCAGGAGCTCATGAGCATAACTTATTACCATAACTTATTTGCATATGCCACACCCCCTGACATCACCGGAAGTGGGTCAGAAGGCAACACCAACCGCTCAGGCTCCATTGGACTGTTTTGGATTGCTAGCTATGGGGGAGGGGGAGAACGTGCAGATCTGTCCTCGCAGAGGAGGAAGAGCTTGTACCTGAATAAAACTTGGTCTTAAAGGTGCCACTTGACTGTTTTGGATTGCTATCGGGGAGGGGGATGACACAGATCTGCCCTCACAGAGGAGGGAGAGGTTGTACCTAAATAAACCTTACATAAGAAGATAAGAGAAGCCAATGTTGAATCAGGCCAATGGCCCATTGTAAGGGATGAGAGAAATGGAGTTACAAATTGACAAGCCCCAGTGATCAGAAAAGCGTGTAAGTTTGGGCAGGACTCTACCATAGGGAGAGAGGCTGCATGCCGTAGTAATTACTAGCAGCTGTAAGGTTTCATTATCAAAAAGGGAGTTTCAGCAGGTAGATGATTCCTCTTACAGGATCCAGGAGAGTTTGTTTGGCGGCGGTGTGACAAATAGTTCCAGAAGACGGCCCAGACAGCCTTCCTAGGCAGACATAGTTATACAATGTGCTGTGAGGAATGAGTGGGAAGAAGGCTGCAGCTTCCTTTTATGAATGGTCATTTTATCTTTGTAAGTTTTATGTTTTATTGCTGACGGCTTCAATGAGGGCTGTTTTCTGCTCTGCATACAGCCCGTGAGTGTAAAGACTGTCTTATCTAGTAAATGAACTGTTTTTAGTAAAGATTCTCCTGCTGCTGGGAGCTGCGTCTGTGGATATATTGTTAATTTACAAGCTGAAGCGAACCCTCAAGGTCAGTCAGACCTGACACCCATCTAGTCCAACACTCTGTCACACAGTGGCCAAAAATACCAGGTGCCATCAGGAGGTCCAGCAGTGGGGCCAGGACACTAGAAGCCCTCCTACTGTCACCCCCCCCAGCACCAAGAATACAAAGCATAACTTGCCCCAAAGTGAGAGTCCTTATCTATACCTTGTGGCTAATAGACTTTTGGACTTTTGCTCCATATGCTTATCTAATTCCCTCTTGAATCTGTCCATGCTTGTAGATTCCACCACCTCCTGTGGCAGTGAATTCCATGTGTTAGTCACTCTTTGGGTGAAGAAGGACTTCCTTTTATCTGTTCTAACCTGACTGCTTAGCAATTTCATTGAGTGCCCATGAGTTCTTGTATTGTGAGAAAGGGAGAAAAATAATTCTTTCTCTACTTGCTCTATCCCATGCATAATCTTATAAACCTCGATCCTGTCACCCCTCAGCCGTCGTTTTTCCAAGCTAAAGAGCCCCAAGCACTTTAACCTTTCTTCATAGGGAAAGTGTTCCAAACCTTTGATCATTCTAGTTGCCCTATTCTGCACTTTTCCCAATGCTATAGTATCCGTTCTAGGGCTCTTTTTGTAGCAGGAACGCCTTTGCATATTAGGTAACACACCCATAATTTAGCCAATCCTCCTGGAGCTTACAGAGCTCTTCTGACAGGGGTTACTGTAAGCTCTTGGAGGATTGGCTACATTAGGGGTGTGTCGCCTAATATGCAAAGGAGTTCCTGCTACAAAAAGAGCCCTGATCCTTTCTGAGGTCGCACCCTTGATTTATACAGGGGCATCATGATACTGGCTGATTTGTTTTCGGTTCCCTTTCTGATAATCCCCAGCATAGCCTTGGCCTTTTTAAATTGCAGTTGCACACTGTCCTGACATTTTCATTGAGTTATCTACTATGACTCCAAGACCTCTCTCTTGATCAGTCTCTGCCAGGTCAGACCCCATCAATATGTATTTATATTTAGGATTTTTGGCTCCAATGTGCATTACTTTACACTTGGCCACATTGAACCCCATTTGCCATGTTGACGCCACTCGCCCATCCCTGACAGATCCCTTTGGAGTGCCTCACAATCCTGCCTACTTTTCAACTTCCTGTCATCTGCAAATTTAGCCATTTCACTGCTTACTCACAACTCCAAATCATTAATAAACAAATTTAAAAGCATTGGACCGAGTACTGATCCCTGTGGTACCCCACTGCTTACCACCCTCCACTGAGAAAATTGCCCATTTATACTCTGTTAGATATGAGACTCAGGCAGCAGCTCTTAGAACAGTGAAGTCAGCGTGACTTCTGGTACGGTGCAGTGAGTGGGCGGGCATGCTTCAGGTCTCCCGGATCGCCCACCCCCCTCTTTGCTCTTCTGGTGCTCTCCCGGGCAACCGGGAGCACCGCCCAGCCTCCTGGAGGGAGGTGGGTAGCAAGGGGCTTCACTCGACCACCCCCTTCGCAGCTGGCAAGTGCGGGGGTGAGCCGTTTCTCGTCTTGAAGCAGGAGTGACCGAGGGGAAGAAACACGGCTCCCATGTTTCCTTTAGCTGCGACCAGCCATTTTTAAGGACTGTTTGTTTATGAATTCATCGTTTTTGGTATCATTTTGCAACAAAGGAAACTCGTGAGTATGCAATTGCTCTCATTATAATTTGTGATGACCCTCACTAAGTGACCCTTATTGGAATTGCTCAAATTTTGAAACATATAAGTGGCCGTGAGAAGGAACAGAGTAAAAGATAAGAAAATGGCGCTAAATGGGAGGAAGGAAGAAGGCTCAGCAGGAGAAATAATGATAATTAACTTAGAAAGTACTGAATTTGGGCATATAACCCTGGAACAATTTAAAATAAAATTATTCAATGAGGTGTGGCAGGCAGCTGAGGACGCCTGTAAAAATATCATTAAGAAATATGTAAATAAAGATCTGGACTTGGAAAGCATACAGAAATTGGAGCACAAAGAGAAGGAGGAGCCCTTACAATGTCAGCACCTGGTGAAAGAGCAAGGTGACTGCCAACGAAAAAAAGTGCAAGTCTTGTCCTTTAATGAGACCGAAAAGAGACATTCCCAGATAAAAAGTTATGCAAAGTATTTTGTAAAACGAACTAAGACAATAGGATCTATAAACAGAATCCCCCGAAAGGAACTTATTGTAGACGCGAAGAAAGGGATTAAAAGGAAAACAAGGCAACTCCCAAAGAAAAAGATTAATGACTGTACACCACATATGACAGAATTGATTCAACAGGACAAACAAAAAGATGTGGAAATACATGAGTTTAAAGAGGAGAGGCATCAAGAAATGATCACTAAGAAGAGGATGCCTAAGGAAACAGGGCTCTTGTTTGTATTATGTGGTTATATAATTCCTCTTCCTGATTGGAATGTGGGTGATGTTAAAGGACTGAAGTCAAGTAATAGAATAAGGCATGTTGATTTACTCTGGAATGAAAATAAGAATTCTATATAAATAATTTTTGTGCAGCTTTAAAAAGAAAAGAAACTGGTGGGGTTCTTTTTGCTATTTTGTAGAGGAATTACTTTTGTTGGTTTAATATAAAGGAATTAAGCATGAGGTATTCTAGTAATAATCCTTCTACTCTTAGAAAAGAAAATTGCTGTTTATAGGGGTCTTTTTTGCTATATAGGTGACTCTAAGGAAATCAATGTACCGGACTATGGTATCTTGATTTACTGTGGAATGACAATAAGAATTCCAGTCACATAATATATGTGCAGTTTATTGGCTAAAAAATCTTGTGTTATCCTTAAAATTTTATTGTTCGTTGGGTTGTTTTTTTCTGTGGTTGTTTTTTTCGTTCTTTAAGGGGACTTGTTTTTCAAAATGTTTGTTTTTGTTGGCATGATATAAAGAAATTGAGTATGGTAAGAAGGAAAGGGGTAGTATGTTGATAATTTTCTATTCTGAAAAAAGAAAAAGAGTAGTAAAAGGTATTTTTCATCTGATCAAGGTTGTGGATTTGCTCAGGTTGGGTTTCAATAATTTTGAAAATTATTGTTGGGAAGCTCTCGGTATCCTCGGCATTAATTTTAAGAAAGAAAGTGTGATAGACAATTATGGTAGCACTATTATGTAAGGCTGAGAATTTTTATTTTTGGGGCTGGAACGTATTATGAGAAATATGAGCAATATGCGTTGATATAAAAAGGAAAAGACAAGTAAGATATGGAGGAATATTTATAGGTAGGTCTTGTTGGTTGTAATGATGTCGTAAATTGTGATCCTGGGATGGGTTATTGTTGGTTTGTTTTCCTGACTGTTCTGTTTGTTTCTCTGTTATGTTTTGTTTTCAAAACGAATAAAGAATTGTAAGGGGGAAAAAAAGAACAGTGAAGTCAGCATTATTTACAGAGGTTAAGGCAAGATAGGATGAAAGCAAAACTGGGGAGCAACAACAGGCTCCTTTTTAAACAGTCCAGGCTTGGTAAGCCACACACATAAGTACAGAAAGGACCAATCACATTACAGAGATAAAGACCAATCATACTGTTTCCCTCCTGAACATTTCTTGTTTCCTGATTGGGCAACTGTGCAAAGTGTCCAATCAGTTTGTGATGATTAGGATACCAGGTTTCAATGGGAGTTGGAATCAAGCTCCTTCATTTATGTATCTCCATACATAACATCCTTCCCCCCCAAGATGGAACAACGTTCTTTGCAACCTTCTAACCGGCTCAGGCTGGGGAGCCGGTTCAGGGTCCCTCTCTCTTTGCTCTCTGCTGCAACCTGAGGGACTGTGGTCAGGAGTTGGGTTCTGCCCTGACTCTGCCTCAGAAACTGGCTCTGTTTCCCTGGTCTCCTCACCAACCTCACTCTGGAGAGGTCCTGCTTGCGTTGCAGTGGGAACGGGGACCATGCTAGGCTCAGGCTCGTCCTTGGTCTGCGAGTTGGCCCATCGCTGTCACAGCTGGTCTACATAGCACCTCAGCAGTCTGCCGTCTGCAGTCTGTGCCACGTATAATAGAGTGCCAATCACTTCAGTGACTACCACGGGTAGCCATAAGTGACCCTTGCCATAATTAAGGGTGAGTACAGCATCCCCTAGTTTGAAAGACCTTGGAGGTGGTAAGATCTCACTCTGTGGTAGTTTGGCTGACATCAAGTCAGGATGGAGCCTGTTAAGCAGCGATGTCAGCCTGCATCTCATTAGCAGTTCAGCAGGGCTCCTCTCTGTCACTGAGTGTGTGGTAATATGCTGATACAACATAAATGAGGCAAATCTCTGGCCCCAGTCCCCCTGCACAATCCACTTGAGGGACTCCTTCGTGGTCCGTACCATCCTTTCAGCCTGACCATTTGTGGCTGGGTGGAAAGGTGCGGACGTTATGTGCCTGATCAAGTTGTTACTCAGGAACTCTTGGAACTCTTCAGATGTAAACTGAGTTCCATTGTCCAAGACCAGAGTGTCAGGCAACCCATGGGTGGTAAACAGCTTACGCAGAGCATTGATGACTGAGGTTGAGGTCATGCGGGATATTAACACCACCTCCAACCATTTGGAGTAAGCATCAGCTACCAGAAGGAAGACTTTCCCCTGCAATGGCCCTGCAAAATCCACATGAAGCCTTGACCAGGGCCTATGTGGAGTCTCCCAATGATGAGTGGGAGCTTGTGGAGGATCAGGTCTGGTCTCCTGGCAGGGCTTGCAAACCTTCACCCACTCCTCAATGTCCCGATCAATGTGGGGTAACAAAACATAGCTCCGGGCCAGAGCTTTCATTCGGACAATGCCCTGATGCCCTTCATGTAAAGTGACCAACACTGGTTTTTGCAAGTTAAGAGGCACCACCACCCAGTTCCCCCAAAGCAAACAGCCCTTGTGAACTGACAGCTCTTTTTGTCTACTAGAATAAGGCTGAAATTCATTAGGTAACCGATCCACCGGCCACCCCCTCCACACCCAGTTCAAAACTCTGGCGATAGTGGAGTCTTTCGCTGAGCCCGCTGCAATGTCTGAAGCGTGCATGGGTGGCTGAGGTAGTTCCTCGATAGCTAGAACCTCCGAGGCAGGAGCAAGGTCTAGAGCCAGCCGATAGATAGGACACCAGCTCAGGGCACTGTGTGTCCAATTGCCTTTCCAGGCTGAAGGACTAGTTCAAAGTCATATGCCACCAAAAACACTGTCCATCTCAGCATGCGGGGTGACAGAATCTGTGGAGTCTGGCGGCTCGGCACAAATAGTCCAAGTGGTTTGTGACCATGAGGAATTTATGCCCATATAAGAAGTCATGGTGCTTTCTGTATGGCCGCAACCTTGCCCTCTGTAGGGTGAACCCCATGTTGATCTATGAAGAACCCTAAGAATTCCACTCTGGGCACCCCAAAATGACATTTGCTCCTTTTATCCTTTAAACCAGCCTTTTGAAACTTGCCCAGAACCACTCGGATTCGATCTGCCAATTCCGTTTCGTTAGCCCCCGCAATCAAAACATCGTCGAAATACGGAACCACACCTAGCAGATCCCTTCAATGGCCCTCCATCAGCCCTTGGAAAAATACCTGGGGCCACATTCACCCTGAATTGTAATCTTTTTACCTTGAACGCACTCCTGTGTGTCACAATTGTCTGTGCTTCGGCTGCACATTGATATACCGGTTGCTGTTGGTAAGCCTGCACAAGATCTAATTTTGCAAATACCTTGCCCCCTGTGAGGGATGCCAATACATGACTGATAATTGGTACAGGAGAGGAGTGCTGTTGCAATGCTTTATTAACCGTACACTTGTAATTGGCGCAGATCCTAACAGACCCATCAGGCTTAATAGGCGTAACAATAGGAGTTTCCCATTTTGCATGCATTTCAAGTACCCCTTGAGTGACCAGTTTGTCCAACTCCGCCTCAATTCGTGGTTTGAGTGAAATATGCACCCTTCTGTAGTTCAAACGTATAGGCTTTACCATAGGGTCTAAATCAAATGAAATTGGCAGGCACATATATTTTCCCAGTGACCCGTCGAATACCTCAGGGAACTCTGCATGAAGAGAACTCAATTTATTCACACGTATTTGGTCGACCCCTATCACAGCAATACCAAAGACCTCAAACCAGTCCAAACCCAACAAGCTGGTTCTGCACCCCTCAGCCACCAAGAGACTCAACGTCTCTCTAAAACCTTTAAATTGTACCTGGAACTCAGCCTCACCTGCCACAGGAATATGCCGCCCCTGAAAATCGGAAAGGTGAACCCGGCTGGGTGCTGAACATTGGCGGCTCCTTCTGGGAAAGAGGCACTGTAGGGTTTCCGATGAGATGATGGTCTTAGCTGATCCTGAGTCAACGTCCATCTCGCACGGCATCCCGTCCAGCAACACGGAAACGTAGATTTTCTTCCAGGCTCTGGGTCCGGTGTTCAAGACAGTCATGGGGCAGGAACAGCAGGTGGTTTTTTTGCAGGCAACAGGTCCGGAACCGCTGATGCCTTTTGCCTTATGATGCTGTCGAGGTGACTGCTCCTTCCCCTTTGCTTGGCACACTTTAGTTATATGACCCCGCTTGTCACATGCTCAACAACGGAGGTCACGAGCCCAGCACCGATCCCACTCATGGGCTACACTGTAAGCCTGGCACAGGCACCGCAAGCCTGGCACCGCAAGCCTGGAACAGGCTTGTTTGGGCACTGTTTTCACTGGGGTCTGCCGGGGCCTCACTGCCCAAGCCTTGTGGACCGCCTCGTCCTCACCGTCGGAGTCAGTCTCAGAGTCATGATGGATGGCCTTCTCCATCCACGGTTGGGGTGGACTGCCAGCCTGTCTCACCTCCTTTGTCAACCCTTTTGCAGCTTCAGCTGCGATGGCCTCAGCGTAGGCCATGGTGTAGGTCAGCTTCTTTTTAGCGAAAAGTCTCCACTGCAGCTTTTTTCTCTAAAGGCCACAGACCAATCTATCGAGTAGTGCCGCTTCCACGTCAGGAAAATACAGATCTGGGCTGCTTTCCTCAGTGCTGTGATGAACTGAGCTATCGTCTCACTCGGCCCCTGGTCCCGTTTATAGAAGGCATGCTGGAAGGCGATCTGCGATGGCTTGAGCACAAAGTGATTCTTAAGCTTGTTAGTAATATCAGCATCAATCAGCTTGTTAGTGATATCAGGGTCAATGGTCACCCGCCAAAATTAAATACGACTGCAGTTCCAGTTCTGCTTTATGCAGGCGATGCGGTTATTCTATCATTTACGTGGATTGGTCTTATACGCCTCCTATCTGAGTTTAATGCTTACTGTTCCCGGAACATTATTGTCAGGCACTTTGGCTAGTCAGTCAAACACCACGCCTCATGATAAAGGATAGTATTTATTAGACTGCAATACTAAAGAGCTAGAACAGAAGCATTATTAAGAATGACCTATACAAAAGAACATCTAGGGTTATACTCGAAGGTGGGAGAGAAGTCCCCTGCCTTCAACCAATACAGTCAAAGCCCGCGCGCGGGAAAGATCAAACAGACACTACATTGCTACATTTCCACAAAGCAATAATTTCCCATGCCTAGCTGTTGTCTTAAGAAACAGAAAGGAGACATTCATCCTGGCATTTTCAAGGCCATTTGGTCTAGACGAGATGAAGATTGCTCCGTCTCCCAGGCAACCCCGTCACCTCCCCACATACCAGAGAAAAGACAGATACAGATATTGACAGCTTCACACCTCCCCTCACCCCTATGGCAGGGACACCTGACATTCTGCCCTCCTGATAACAGATCTACCCACCAGGTTTAAGGGGATACAATTTATGGAACTGGTAGACCAACTTCAGGGCTCGAACATTTTCCGCCCTCACCCACTCCCTCTGTTCAGGCCCAAAGTCCACCCATTCAATGAGATAATATAGCCGATTGTGTGAAATTTTGGAGTCCAGGATCTGCGCGACCTCATAGTGCGGTTCCCCCCCCACCATCAGAGGAAGTGGGGTGGGGTGTTGTGGTCTCCACTCGTTCTCTGCAGGCAAACGTCGCAAAAGCCTTACATGAAAGACAGGATGAATAGAGTTCAGTGATTTAGGCAAATCGAGTTCAACAGTCACATCATTCAAGACACGTTTGATTCGAAACGGACCTACATATTTCCAACCCAGTTTTCTGCTAGGTTGCAACCCTTTCAAATGTTGAGTAGAAAGGTAAACAAAATCCCCGCATTTCGGAATCCAGGAGGGGTCCCGTTTTTTGTCAGCATGTTCCTTGTAAGCCGCTTTGGCGCATTCGAGAGTCTTTGCTAACAAGGGCCAAGCACCTTGTAGGCGTTTACACCAGTCTCCCACGTCCCCCGCCGGGAGGTCAGGAGAATTCAAGAAAGGCAGAGGCGGGGCGTCATAGCCGTGGACTGCCATAAATGGGGACATTCCCGTGGAGGAATGATGGCTGTTATTGTAACAGAACTCTGCCAGAGGCAACAAGGATTCCCAATCGTCCTGTTGGTAATTGGAGAAACACCTGAGGTATTGTTCTAGTGTCTGATTAACTCTTTCAGTTTGACCATCAGTTTCCGGGTAATAAGCACTGCAGACCCCCCTCTCCACCCCTAGCAGTGACATCAACTCCCCCAAAAAATGGGAAACGAACTGAGACCCCCTGTCCGATACCACCTTCGTTGGCAAAGTGTGGAGTCTCACCACATGTTGCAGAAAGGCCTTAGCCAGCTTCTTAGCTGAAGGGATGGACTTAAAGGGCACAAAGTGGGCTTGTTTAGAAAACATATCAACCACAACCCAAATAACCGTTTTTCCCCCACTCGGGGGCAAGTCAGTAATAAAGTCCATAGACACCACCTCCCACGGCCGATTGGGAGTAGGCAAAGGTTGTAGCAATCCCGGAGGTTTACCGGGCCGGTGCTTGCTCATAATGCAGACTTGGCAAGCCTGGGTGAACAATGATAAGTCCTTGCGCAGTCCCGGCCACCAGAACTGTCGTTGCAGGAGTTGGAGAGATTTTACAAATCCAGTGTGGCCGGCCAGCTTAGAGCCATGGGCCCATGTCATGACCTCCCCCCGTAGGGATAGTGGCACAAAAAGTTTTCCGTTTTTCCACCAACAATTCTGCATGTCTACAACCACCCCCTCCTCCTTCACCAGGACCTCCAGGTCCACCTTGGAAAGGGCTGACACAAATTTCGCCTCCCACTGGGAGGAGAGTAACATCGGGGGTGGGGATCGCGTTTGGCTGCATGTAGTAACCGCCCCTCCCAACTGGGAGGGGGTGAAAACCGAGTCCCTGATCTCCTCCCTCTTGCTGTCGTGTTGAGGGAGGCGGGACAAGGCATCTGCAAGGGAATTTGATTTTCCGGGGAAATGGTGCAGTGTGAAATCAAACTTAGAGAAGAAATCTGCCCACCGTAACTGTTTTGCATTTAATGATAGGGGGGAACGTAAGAGTTCCAAATTTTTGTGATCAGTCCAGACCTCGAACGGCACTCTCGCCCACTCCAACCAGTGTTGCCAGGTAGAGAGGGCTAAGCAGATCGGACCTGCTTCTTTTCCCCACACCGACCAGTTCCGTTCAGCATCATTGAACTTTTTGGAGACATAAGCCAGGGGGTGGAGTTTACCATCCTCCCCTTCTTGCAGGATGGCTCCCCCCATAGTGACGTCCGATGCGTCGACTTGTACAATTAATTTTTTAAGTTCATTTGGGTGGGCTAACACCGGTTCAGAGGTGAATAGAGATTTCAGCTTTTCAAAAGCCCTCTGACAGTCAGGTGACCATTCCAAATGGGCCCCAGGCAGGGTGCAGTCAGGGGCCTTCCCCTTTGTTTTAAGCAGGTCGGTGAGGGGAAGAGCCACCTGCGCAAAGTTCAAAAGAAATGATCTATAAAAACTGGCGAATCCGAGGAAAGCCTGGAGCTGTCTCCTCGTTTTGGGGACCTCCCAACCCACCACATCTTGGACCTTCGCAGGGTCCATCTCAATTCCCCGTTGAGAAATTCGGTAGCCCAAAAAGGAGATCTCAGACTTATGGAACTCACACTTAGAGAGTTTGGCAAAGAGTTTGTGCTTGTGCAACGTTTGGAGGACTTCTCGGACTAATTTCACATGTGAGCGAAAATCGGGGGAGTACAAAAGTATGTCATCAAGGTAAACAAGGACCCCCTTAAACAAATACTTGTGTAAGACCTCATTAATTAAGTTCATGAACACCCCTGGTGCCCCCTGTAAGCCTAACGGCATTACTAGGTATTCAAATTGTCCGAGGGGGGTGTTGAACGCCGTTTTGTGCTTATCTCCTTCCCTGATGCGCACACGGAAGTAAGCATTTCTGAGGTCTAGTTTCGAAAAAATCTTTCCCCCTGCTACTGCCGCCAGGAGGTCTTTGATTAGAGGTAATGGGTATGCGTTGGTAGCCGAAACATCATTAAGGCCCCGATAGTCAGTACACAGTCTCAGCCCCCCGTCTTTCTTCTTCCGAAAGAGGACGGGGGCAGCGTAGGGGGAAGAGGCGGGTCGGATGAACCCCCTCTCCAGGTTTTTATCAATGAACTTCCGCAGTTCCACTTTCTCAGCTGGGCTCATAGAGTATAATTTATCCTTGGGAAGTTTCTGGTTCGGCAACAATTCTATCGCACAGTCTGAATTTCTATGGGGGGGTAGTTCGTCTGCTTCTTCCTCCCCAAACACAGTGGCTAAATCTCGATACTCCTTCGGGATCACCTCCCATTCTGCCTCCGCCACACCCATCAGTATCGGGTCACCCCCTAGACGCTGGGGCCCTCATTGATCGTGCCAAGTGTGATCCCTGCATTTAGGTGATATAAAGTTGACATTTCCCGCTTCCCACAATATGTGCGGGTCGTGATCAAAAAACCAGGTGCTCCCCAGTACCAAGGGGAAACTTGCTGCGGGGGTTATAACAAATGGTCTCACCTCCCAGTGATTCCCCACCCCCATACGTAAAGGTACAGTCTCGTATTTGCACGGTTCCTTCATGGTTGAACCATCCATTTGGGTGAACACTAGGGGTTCTGCCAGCTTGACGACCTTCGCCCCCAACCCAGTCACCAGTGAAGGGTTAATAATGTCTCTTCCACACCCCGAGTCAATGAGAGATCGCACTCTCACATGGGTCTGTAGACCCGGGTCCATTAAAGTCACTGTGAGAAAAAAGAGAGAGGAGGATCTGCTCACCGGGTTCGGCGCTTGCGACTCCGGGACCTGCTGTTCAGCACTGTTTACAGCAGGTCCTTCTTGTTTCCCGCCGTCGGGGTCTCCTCCTCCGATGAGTCAGATGTTTCGCTTACCGGGGTGATCTGTAGCGCTCGAGCCCCTCTCGGTTTTGCCACCAGTTTCAGAGTTGAGGTGTCGAATTTCTTCTTAGTTCCTTCCCCCCCCCAACGGGGTTGATGCTCCCGGGCAGCTCGCCGCAAAGTGGCCTGACTCCCCACACTTTAGGCACAGACCTTGCTTCATCCGTAGCTCTCGAGTGCCGTCTTTCTGCCGTGGGTTAGATGGTTGGCCCTTTGCTCTGGGTGCCGGGGTAGGTGTGGGCTGGGGACCCTTTCCCAATGCTGCTGCGTCGTCTAGTCGAATGGTCTTCAGGCGGGTTGTTAGCCCCGACGCCATTATGGGGCTTTGCTATGGACTGTTTGCTGTTGCCACATGGTCTGTCTAGACTGTAAAATGGATGCCAAGGTAGAAGCCCATAGAGAAAGGAAAAAGCTGTCTTTTTTACTCTGAGGGACTCCATTACATACCTGCCGCATGTCACATACACGGATTAAGGGCCATACAGCAGACAAAGGACTTTTCCTCTGCCAGTCCATGAAGGGATTACCCAATCAAGCATTCAAATTGTTAACGACCCTTCCTGATGCTAATCAGGGACAATCAGGGAAGTCTCCCACCTTTTGTTTACCTGGCCAGCAAGTCCCTATAATCCATTCAACTAGCCACCCAACACCTGGCTTCTATTGTTTAATCCAGACCCTGCCTCTCTGGAACCTGATTGGTCATACCTAAGGTCTGCCTCTACTGACATCACACACCCCTGGGACTCATCATTGGTCCAGGAAATCTTTTGTTCTCACCTGAGACCAGCCCCCTGGGCCACCCATTGGGCTGCATTGTCTTACAGTGGGTATATCCCAGCAGACGCATGGCCTTAGACCATGTGTGTCTCTGCCATGAGCCAAAATGGCAGCCCACCCCTGAACCCTCTGGGTTTAGGCCACAATCCTTCTTCATGGACTTCTGCACATCTGACAGGTAGTATCACCTCTCCATAAGCCATCAATCCCCTCTGCTTTCTTAGTTCTATTTTATGTGTGTGAATGCTTGAATACTGTTTGTGTGTTTGTGAATGAATAAATAAGGATTATATTCAGTAAAATAATATTTTATTAATTATACCTGGTCTCTGTGTCTTTTACTGGGAACCATTACAGACTAGCAGCATTCTCTGTATATACAGGCGAGAATCCAATAATAATAATAATAATAATAAACCAATTGCTATATTTAAAATAGAGCAATTTGGCTAACAGAAATGGAGGCACCGCTGGGATTCGCCCTGACTGTCTGAATGTGCACACTAGTCGACACGTGTCCTTCAGATGGCCAGACGTGGAGAAGAAGCTGTTTGTGTGGTTTCAGTAAAGACCTGTGTGAAAGGTTGCTGTCTGTGTGATTGGCTAGAGAGCATTTTCTGTTGTGGGAGGCTGTTTTTCCCCTTTGTCTCCTTCAGCAACTCCTGGTCTATTTTGTGGGGTGGGAACCAAGACCGATAGTGTAGGGTGTTAGGAATTGCACCACACTACACCACACCACACTGCGCAGGCAGCCATAACTGTAAACTAAGAGGAGCCGCAGCAAGGTTCCAACCGTCCTCCAGATTCTCTGGAAGCCCACTTCCCTGTCCCTTTCAGCTTTGACTAGCTAGCAGAGCGTAGAATTAAAGTGAGCAAAGAGGTCCGCTCGCTGGAGTATATTATTCCGAGGACCCTAGGTCGGAGGTTTTCCTGAAGCCTTCCCGGGTTTATAGAGGTTATCCCGGCAGGACAGGGTGTCCAAAACCCAAATACCGGTTTAAGAGGGTTATCCGGTTAGGAGGTGAGGTCTAGGCCAGGCCCACTGACCAAAACTCCAATTTAAGGGTTGGTGAGAATAGCCGAGGTGGAGGCAGAGACCTCACCGAAAAATCTCATATTTTAACATTTTTGGTCATCGGAGGCAAGGGCGTGGACCCCACCCTTACCAAAAACCAAAACTCACGGACCACGAGGACTAAAGAGCCAAGCTCACCTCACCCGCGAGCAGAAACAGAAGAGGGGAGAGGCAACGTGATCAGGGGATCCCTATTCGGAAATGGAGCCACGTTGCTCCCAATAAAAAGCAGCACTGCTGCACAACAGATTCCCTCGATCCCTATTCAGAAACAGAGCCACGTTGCTCCCAATAAAAAAAGCAGCCCTGCTGCACACCAGTTCCCCCCCTCTTCCTTGTTAGTGGATAGTGGATGGGAATATCCTGAAATTCTCCCGGGTTAAGTTGGTTTTCCTGGTCACGGGTGGAATGCCTTAAAACCTTCTATATAGTGGATGGGAATATCCTGAAATTCTCCCGGGTTAAGTTGGTTTTCCTGGTCACGGGTGGAACGCCTTAAAACCTTCTATAATCCAAGTCTTAGAACACTTGGGAACCATAAGCCAGAGAACCTGCCAGTGAGCCGTAGAATCCTTACTGGTTAGAAACATCCAAGTTTTAGAATACTTGGAAACCAGAAGCTGAATGCGTGTTTGTGTGTGGGTAGCTGCACACCAGCATCCCACATGGACTTTGAGACCCCAGGAATCAGGGTCTTTTTCCCTTTGGTGGCCATTGGCCATTTTGGTTTGTAAAGTAAGTTTGTTCCTCAGATCCGAGAATCTGAAGTTAGGCAAAAATGCTAAGTTCAAAACAAGAGGAAGTCTGACCTTGTAATCAAGATCCTCTCTCTCAAATTCCCCTTTTCCCAAATGGAAGGAGACCTGGAAAGGGTGATAGAATTGTAACACAATATACAAAATGCCACGCAGTCTTTTTAGAAATCAAACTGCCTTGCTCCCTAGCCTCTTAAGTAAAACCCAGCAGGCAGAAGTAAGTCACCAGTCTTGCCATGCTGAGATTAAGTTCCCCTGAAACAGCAGCTTGAGACCCTGGTTGCATTTGCACCCCATGTGATGCTGCTAGAACTCTTAGAAAAGAAGAAAAATCCCTGAAATTCCTGTAATCCTGAACAGAATAGTGAGAATCCTGTAGTTTATGCTAAAACCAAGACTATAGTAAGGCAAAAACAGAAAATTAGGAAAACAGGAGCCCTAAAATACCCCAATGAAACTTCTGGGAATGACCAGGCCAACTCTCAGTATAGAAACAGAAGCAGTCATTAAGTACAGCCACTTAATGGTTGGAGCAAAATAAATAAGACAGTGAATGCCTAGAGTAAAACTTCCCCCATTCCAACTCCAAACTGGGCAAGGAATGGAGTGCACACAGGACTTCCCTGTGGAAAGAACTGAGAAAGAAAGGAAAAACCTCACCCCTTAGCTTATTGCCCAGAGAATAGCATCTCCCTTTGGTAGTGCCAGCCTCCAGGCAAGACCTGGAGCTCTCCCGGAGTTATAGCAAATCTCCAGGCTGCAGAGTCCAGTTCCTCTGCAGAAAATGAGTGTTTGGAGGAGAGGGAAGACTATGGCTTTTGCCCCACTGGAGTCTTCATCCTTCTTCCGACCCAAGCCTAGATCTCCAGGAATCTCCTGCCTGGACCTGGCAGCCTTGCTCAGCGCTTAGCAAGACCAACAGGTCCAAAAATCTGTAACTTTTATGTAAGTAAGGAACCTTAGCTGCAGAACTCAGGCCTCAGAAAGAACCTGAATTCAGTGGACAGTGCAGCTATGTCACCAAAATTCCCAAAACATGCTTAAATGCTTGAGAGATGAAGTCCAATACAGATGTAGCATCAGAAAGAGTCTTTCTATAATTACTGGCATAATTGAGAGAAATTGAGAAAATTCTGTACCTCTGGTTTTACCTTTTAAAAGATAGAATTCTAGAAATCCCATTCTCTTCCCAAATGCCTTTGGGAGAGAATTGGATCCATTTCAGTCATGTTTAAAACAGCCAAAAGAGTGAAAATTTAAAACTTGCCCAATCAAGAAAATTTTGGCAGCCTGAGAAGTAAATGAGACATTACTTTCCCCTTCCCAAATCTAAATGGGCAGGGATCCCAGCAGGATAATCATAAAATAAGAAATGTAACTTTTATTTTGAAAATGGAAGCTCCTAAGCTTCATTCTTTCTGTAAATTCCCAATGATCCATAGGGATACCAATTTCCAGGTAGGCCCTGGAAGTTTCCCAGAATTATAGCCTTAAGCAGCTATAACTCTCATGAAACTATTTGGAAAAGAGGAAACCTTTCTCCCCACAACCTCTTCTATCTGAAATTTCTATATGTCTAATGTGTTTTCTCCATTTTGTGTTATAATAACAAGCCTTTAAAGGCTGCCCCTTTTTATATGTTTTAGAAGAATGCCACTTTATTTGGAAAATCTTTCTGTTTAAGTTTTTTTTTAATAGCCCCACCTCAGGAGTAACTGAGAGGCAAATAGTTTTAAGTGGCACATTTTCAAACTCTGGAGCCCCAGCAGTCTGCAAGAAGCAGCAAAATCTTCATTTTGGGCACAAACGTAGAGCCTCCAGCTTCCAGTGCAGCGAAAACTGAAGTAGCACTGCTTGGCAGAACCCAGGCAGACTCTCTCCTTTCAGCTGCCCTTGAGGGAAAAGAAACAAGTTGAGCAAAAGAAGTTAACCCCTTTTGTAAATTTAGCATAATCAAAGAGCTAGGAGGACAAGATAAGAAGGCTCCTAGCTAGATTAATGGCCCTTCTGGAGGGTAACAATTGCACCTCCTTCTTTTGTTAAGAGAAATCTCCCTCTGTAAAGGAACTAGGGGGAGCACAGAAAGAAAAAAAATGTTTTCTCCTTTGGTTTTTAAGGCATAGATGGGGAATGAAAATGCATAGAGAAGACTGATCTTTTCTTCCCTTTTGAATTTGTAATTCCTTGTCTATTACAGGAAGGTCATCTTCCTTCCCCCCATTCCAAAGTTTAGTTTTTGTTTTTTTTAAAGGTCCGTTTTGTAATTGTTTTTACATGGTAATATTGTTCCCTTTTAATTTTAATGGAAATCTTTCTTTAGAAAGTTAAAAATACATTTATTTGCATCCTCTTCCTTGGAATTTCTCATGATTAGAGATCCCTTACTTTCAAAATGGTACATTTAAAAATAGATTTTAAAATAGATTTGTTTCTGTTCCATTAATTTATTACAGCATCTCGATTTTAAGCTTTGTCTTATCTTCCCATTCTTATAGAAGGGAATCTCTTTTTAAAAGTTCTTGGTAAATTTGTGTGATCTAGAACTATTTCATCTCTTTAAGGTTTTATAAATACTCTTTTGGTTTTGGAATTAGCTGTTCTCTTAAAGCCCCACCTTTAGGGCTAACGTTTCTTTAGTTTTGATATCAGTTTATATATAGCTACCATAGAATATTTTAAAGGGTTTAAGTCTGGCAGCACATCCCTTCTGATTTTGTTCTAGTAATCTATATGCCCAGGCCCCCTTCAGCCCAGTTTCTACTAGCAAGGAAAGAAACTCTGTACATGCTCAGAAGAACTATTTGCTGGCACAAAGCCTGTGCCAGAGACAACTTTTTTTTTCTTTCTTTCCTCTTCTCTTGTGGTGTGATCTTTGGCCGACTTCTTAAATCATGCAGAATTATCAAGGGCTACTGCCTCTTCTCTTCTCTTGGATTTTCAATCCTGTCTGTAATTTAGCTACTTGATTCTTTCATCTTTATTTTGTTTAAGGGCTTCCTCTTTGAGGTACACAATCAGTACCTGATGCTCTAAGTTTATTCTCCTATTTAAGTTTTATCCCTGCATGGCTAGAGCATCTTTCTATCCATGCAAACCTGTTAATCTGTCTCTCAAGTTCTTTCATATCTGCAGGAACTGAAAATCTGAACCTGCAATTGAAGTCTTATGCCTGATAGTAAAGGCACACCTTATAAGTTATTTTAGGAATTGTTTGTTTTATATGTGTGTTAATAATTATTGCTTTCCAGCTTTTTGTTAGCTTTGTTTTTGGGGTATGACCCACCCCCATAAGCCGGCAGTTTTCCCTGGGGGCCCCCAACTTTTTCTACAACAGCCATGGCAATCTAACTTCCTTTTTTTTTTTTTGAAACGTTCTTTTGTTTGGCCATTTTTTTTATAACTTCTTGGCACCTCCAAACTGTGCACATCTTCACCTGGAACTCTGCTCTGGTCACCATAATAAAAACTGAACGTTCAGCTATTTCCAATTGTACCTGGAGAATACTCTTGCTATGCATATGCATCAAAGACTTTCCAAGATTCCTGTTCAGCCTACAAGACCTCGGTCTTGCGAAAGCCATTGCTCCCTATTTGCTACGCACCCAAGTCGCCTCCTAATTTGCCTTTGCTCCAGTTTCAGCAAAGGACCTGCCAACTTACCAGCTGCCTTCTCTGGTCCTCCAGCCACTGCTGACCTGCAAATTGCTTGCAAACCATCTCATGGACATTGGATGCCACCTCAAGGGCAGGCAACTCTCACAACCAGCTGCAAATACCTCATGGCACCCACCCAGTTATTACTTTGGGACCCAAGAATTGCTTTTTGGTCCCTGAAAGCATGACACTAAGGCTCAGATTGCCTGTGCCTTCTGGCAACTTGGGTACCTAGGGGGGTGGTTTCAAAAATGTATCAATGTTCCTTACCCACATTTATCTGTAATGTTCAACTGAAGCTCAAATTGATTTGTATCACTGACTGTATTTATTCATTGGTCCATGTCATTTTCATGTTGTTGCTCACATGTTCTAAATGTTTTGTAATCATGCTTTTACACACATTCATTCTCAATTCTTCCAGCATAGCATTTGCATTGCTTTTAGTTATCTTTCTGCTTTAAGTTTGCTTAACCCACCAATTTTTGCTTTCTGTATTTGTCTAATTGTTTAGGAATTTTGGTAAGCAATTACCTTTGAGTTAGATATCTTTTTAGCTTATAAGTTTTTAGAATTATTTTAGGATGTCTTGCATTTCCTTTTTGTTGCTTTATAATAATTAGAAGCCTTCATTAGATTTGCTATAGGTAGCATTATGTACAGTAGTCATGTCTCTCTGGAAGATGTGCAGAAGGTCCCTGCAAACACATACACAGAGGCACTCACACATCCTTATTTTAATTTGGCTTTAAAACATTTTTTTTTTAATTTTTCCTTTTGGTTCCCAGAAAGATATATTTTTATAGCCGGTATGCCTGACTCCCTCACCGAGCCTTCCCCTGTAAATTCTCTCTCTAACCTTGTTCGGCTGTCCTTTCTTTTCTGGTCATATGGAACTCCAACGGCAGCAAAACATCATTTGAAGTGAAGCCATCTTGGCTCACGCCTAAAGACGGCTTCAAGGGGGGGAATTGTTACCAGAGGCACTGCCTTTTATTCTTGGGTAGCCCCAAAACAGGGATGCCCTACTTTCTAACCTGAACCAAAGTCCCCAAAAGCCAGGCACTCTCAGCTTGACCACAGAGTTGGGCTGCAAGTGGTCTGCAAAAGGGATTTCATATTCAGGTTTCATAAGGTGACCTCAGAGCAAGTCTTCCCCCTCCACCCAGCAGAGATTATGCTCATGGAATAACAATGAGTTCCAGAGGTAAGTCTTTAGAAGCCACCTGGCACTCTTCAGCACCTCACCCAGCCTTTTGTGTTTCTTTGTCTTTCTTGCCTCTGTCCCTCAAGATACCGGGAAGTCTCCATCGAAGTGTGTATGTGCAGACGATGTCATCTAACGCTGCCACGTCTGCAAGGGGGGATATGTTAGCCCCGACGCCATTATGGGGCTTTGCTATGGACTGTTTGCTGTTGCCACATGGTCTGTCTAGACTGTAAAATGGATGCCAAGGTAGAAGCCCATAGAGAAAGGAAAAAGCTGTCTTTTTTACTCTGAGGGACTCCATTACATACCTGCCGCATGTCACATACACGGATTAAGGGCCATACAGCAGACAAAGGACTTTTCCTCTGCCAGTCCATGAAGGGATTACCCAATCAAGCATTCAAATTGTTAACGACCCTTCCTGATGCTAATCAGGGACAATCAGGGAAGTCTCCCACCTTTTGTTTACCTGGCCAGCAAGTCCCTATAATCCATTCAACTAGCCACCCAACACCTGGCTTCTATTGTTTAATCCAGACCCTGCCTCTCTGGAACCTGATTGGTCATACCTAAGGTCTGCCTCTACTGACATCACACACCCCTGGGACTCATCATTGGTCCAGGAAATCTTTTGTTCTCACCTGAGACCAGCCCCCTGGGCCACCCATTGGGCTGCATTGTCTTACAGTGGGTATATCCCAGCAGACGCATGGCCTTAGACCGTGTGTGTCTCTGCCATGAGCCAAAATGGCAGCCCACCCCTGAACCCTCTGGGTTTAGGCCACAATCCTTCTTCATGGACTTCTGCACATCTGACAGGTAGTATCACCTCTCCATAAGCCATCAATCCCCTCTGCTTTCTTAGTTCTATTTTATGTGTGTGAATGCTTGAATACTGTTTGTGTGTTTGTGAATGAATAAATAAGGATTATATTCAGTAAAATAATATTTTATTAATTATACCTGGTCTCTGTGTCTTTTACTGGGAACCATTACAGACTAGCAGCATTCTCTGTATATACAGGCGAGAATCCAATAATAATAATAATAATAAACCAATTGCTATATTTAAAATAGAGCAATTTGGCTAACAGGGTTTTGGTGGCCACCACCTCCTTCATCCAACCCGACAAGGTTTCTGGATCTTGTCCGCGCAACACGATCCGGCGAATCTCGGCATTAAGGCCCAAGCGGTATTGCTCCGCCATGACCCCATCCGGCCATCCCTGGACTTTCGCGGCATGCCTTCGGAACTCCACGGTGTATTCTCTCACCGATTTAGAGCCTAGCCAGAATGACCGTAGGAAGGCTCTAGCCGTCTTATTTGCATTGACGTCTTTGAACTGTTCCTTCATAGCCCACATGAAGGCGTCGACCTCTCGTAGTTCTCGCCCATCCTCCTGGTGCAGCGCGATGTACCAATCTGCGGCCGCCTCCTTCAGGTGTGATGTGATTGCGTCTACGATCCAGTCCTCGCTCTGAAATAGATAGCCCCAGTTCTCGATAAACTTTTCAGTTCTCACTAAGAAAAAGGAGAATTTCTCTGGGGTTCCGTCAAAGTCAGCATCTAGGAGTTCAGCTGGTTTGGGCGGTAGGAACCCCAGGGTCTTTGTGGATGCGGCACTGGCAGCCCCTGTGGAGGGGGCCCCACTGGTTGATCTGGAGGTGCCCCGGGTTGCCCCGGCACACCTCCGGGCAGCCCCGCTGGGACGACCCTTTGGTCAGGGGGTTACTGGTCGGATGGTGCGGCTTGTTGTCACCTATCCATCTCCTCTCGAATACCATCCGAGATCATTCTGGGAATGCGGGACAGGGACTCGTCTATCAAGCGAAGGAGTCGGTCTTGGCTTGGTTCTCTGCTCCATCTCCGGCTTACAACTGTCCCCTCTCCGTCCCTTGGTTCCGGGCGTGTGTCTTCTGCCCCCTCCGCTGTACTCAAGCAGTAGATCGACCTCTCGAAGCGGCTCTCTTGGACTGACGCTCAAGGGGTAAAGAACCACGTCTCTTCCGTTTCGGCCAGCGGCTTTGACCAGTCCCGCCGTTGTTTCGGCCGGGTGGTGACTCCACCGTATGCTGCTCCATAAGGATCCCCGTGGGGCCCTCCCAGGTTGTACTCCGTGCCCCACGACGCCGGGACATAGGTACCCGGGTTTTCCAGTGGGACAATTGCCGTGGTGATCGCCACCGTTGTAACCGGAGGTTTCCCATCCTCCGCCAGTTCATGGATCGGGAGAGTGTCTTCTTCACCGTCGCTCATTGTTGTAGGAACGTGGGGTTTGACCACTCCCAATCAGAAAGGATTCTTAACAATTTGTCAGGCACTTTGGCTAGTCAGTCAAACACCAGGCCTCATGATAAAGGATAGTATTTATTAGACTGCAATACTAAAGAGCTAGAACAGAAGCATTGTTAAGAATGACCTATACAAAAGAACATCTAGGGTTATACTCGAAGGGGGGAGAGAAGCCCCCTGCCTTCAACCAATACAGTCAAAGCCCATGCACGGGAAAGATCAAACAGACACTACATTGCTACATTCCCACAAAGCAATAATTTCCCATGCCTAGCTGTTGTCTTAAGAAACAGAAAGGAAACATTCAGCCTGGCGTTTTCAAGGCCATTTGGCCTAGGTGAGATGAAGATTGCACCGTCTCCCAGGCAACCCCGTCACCTCCCCACATACCAGAGAAAAGACAGATACATATATTGACAGCTTCACACCTCCCCTCACCCCTATGGCAGGGACACCTGACAATTATGGAGGTAATGGGGGTAACCTGTTTGGGTGCCCATAGAATTGGGCCCACTGGTCCAATTGTTTTGGGACATGGGGGTTTATGTGGGGAGAGGCTCCCGAAGCTACCCTGAAAATTTGGATCCTCTCCCTCAAACCCCCTCCCCCCCAGAGCCACTAACAGCACTATGGGAAAAAGGTAACTTTTATTACCACCATAGAGAACAATGGAGGGGATGGGGGCAACCTGTTTGGGGGCCTGTCCAATATTCTTGAAACCTGGTGGGTATTTTGGGGAGACACCCCCGCAGCTACTCTAAGAGTTTGGAATCTCTCTCTCAAACCCCCTCCCCTCCAGCTCCCAGAATACATCCTATGTTTTCACCTTTGACTTCAAAGGCCCCTAGGATATAATGGGGCCGAATTGCCACCGAATTTCTGCGGCAATTTGGCAGCAAGATGATTCAGATCAGAGAATCTGAATTGGTTCAGAGACGCCCGAAAGAGGCCTGAATGGGCCATTTTCAGTGGAGCATTCAGTTCAGTCGAACAGCATGCACACATGTAGTACCCTCATATCAGAGAAGTTAACTCTTTTAAAGTTAAAAGTGGTTGTGTCAGTCTTTTTGGGCAACTCCCTATTTATACAAATGTTAAACTCAATAACATTATGGTCACTGTTCCCAAGCTGTGCAATCACTTTTACATCTCTCATCAGGTCTTGGTCATTACTTAGGACCAAATCCAGGATCACCTCTCCCCTGGTAGGTTCTGTGACCATCTGTTCCATAGCACAGTCTTCTTGTCTGAGGGCCCTGAAATCTTAAACATGGGCTGTGGGGATTGAGGTCAGAGGTCTCAAAGGATGGAGCCAGTGTTAAAGAGGCCAACTCCTTGATCTTTGGGTCGACCTTGACATTAAATGGATGGGATTTCAAGGAAATAATCTCTCTTAAATTTGGGACAAAAATTTAGAATGTGTTGCATAAAGTTTTTGCTTTTAGAAAAACAGATAAAGATGTTTGAGGCAGTATTGTCAATGTCTTTGGGAACCAGACTGTTAATTATAAAAGATTTGGACAACAATAATCACTTGCAAAACTTCATTTTCACCGCAAGCCAAAACCTCATAATAGTCTTATGTGATGGTACATCTTGGGGTGCCGATACATTCCTGGTGACCCTTGAAAGCTTTGCATAGGCAAAGTCTCACAGAACGGTGTTATTGGTACCATAATGCCATTTCTAGGCAGAAACCTGGAAGTAACAACACAGCCTACTGCAATCCTCAAGAAATCCCACAAATCTCAGTGGTGAAAAACATAGCGATCAGTGGGATTTTGAGTCCTGAGTAATCAATGATGTCATCCCCCTTCCCATTTCCCCCACCACCACCATTGAATCGATCAGTGTCAGCAGTTTTCCCATCGAAAACTGGCAACTGGCAACCCTAGGAACATCTCGAACACCCCCACAGGTAACTCATCTTCTCTCCCCTTCAGGGTTGGAGTCCTCTCTGCATTTCAGCTCAAGACAGACATGGGGTCACCCAGAGAGATCATGCCATTGGTGTGAATGACTTCCTCAAGTGTGCTACCATGGCATGGAGAGAAAATGTATCCCATCTTTCCCAAAGGGCCACTTTGAAAGTGGGTGAGGCTGGTTTGTAAAGATGCCATTTATCCCCAAATATCCGGGCATAGTAGATAATTAGGGCCAAATCAGAAGTTGGGGTGAACAGCCGAGAACAGCAACATCAGTTGGCTTCTGAATATTCTCTCGTGTGGCAGGATGTCCTCCCACTCAGTCCCCCCTTTCTCACCCCCCATTAATATTCTTGTAGTTGTTGCAGGTAGTCTCCGCATGATAATTTTGTGTCATCTTTTTTAATATATGAGACACCAGCAGAGGCAGGGGGAGTTGTAAGTTGGGATGTATGGTCCTTTCTGAATTCATTTTCATCATACTAGGTTTCAGAGTTACCTTTTGTGCAGAATCTAGAATCCCTAGTCAGGCAAGTAGCCCTGGGAAGGAGGGGGATTAGAGGGCAATGCCCCCTCACCAATGTCCCCTGCCATCTTCCTCCTTGTCCCCTCTCTCCCCTCCCCAGCCCGTATGAGCTGCCACGTGGGCCTGGAGTTGTCCTCGAGAATGGCGGCACCCCAACAATACCTGGCTCCCACACCGACCCACCCCCGAGGCTTGTAGTGTCTGCTCCACTGTGATTCTGAATACCCCCTCCCCTGCCAGCCTCCCACGTTTCCCGAAGGTAGTCAGAGCATTTCCCGGGGTGGCTCTCTCTCATGCTCTGGGCACTCAGCCTCTTCTCCAAGATGGAATGAAACCACGTATGTGCCAATGAGAGAAAGGAAAGAGAGAGAGAGGGAGTGTCTAAGACCATGTCTGCATGGAGGAAGGGTGGGTGTGAAGCTGGTGAAAACGGCAGGCAGGGCAAACAGGGGCCTCCTGGGCTACGGGCAGTCATCTGGCTCCCTCCCTTTTTTCTGGGCTTGTTGCTGATGTCATGTGACAGCATTCTGCTGGACCTGCCTCCTCCACGCTGAGCTGGGCAGTTGGATGCTAAGGCAGGGCAGCGGGAACCGGCTTTGGTTGGGGCATGTTTCTGTGTACTTAACTAAATTAGGACCCCCTGTGCCCCTCCCCCAATTTCGGACTACAGGCCTGTCCCCGGTTTCTACTTGTGAATCTACACCACCCACAGTTTCAGAGGACAGACTATGATATAAAGATATATTCGTACATTACAGGACAGTACTTCAAGGTGGTTCAGTCATGCATGTGCACCATTTCATTGTGCATCCCTTGAAAACTCTTGATGGGGTAGTATACCTTCCCCCCACCTTTTGCAATGCCCATGCAGTTGTGTGTTCCCTGTTTGGAATTCAGTTTGCATGAATTCAAATGTGGACCATATTGTCTAAGGAGGCTGCAACCTTCCCTCTCAATGCCATTTTCCTGCCCTCAGTTGAAAGATTTCACATGCGGGGCAAACTCTGTCCTCAAGCTGGTCAATTGACCTTATACCTGACTTTCTCTTCATCCTCTACCTCAGAGGGTTGTTGTGGTGAGGAATAAAGGGATTATGGGGGATGCATGAAGAGTGCTTTGAGCTCCTTAGAAGAAGGGTGGCATAAAAATGTACCCCAAAAAACGATATACCAAATGGGTCTGGGTTGCCGGAAACCTGTTATATCTCACGTTACTGTGGTGGAATCTGCATTGGTATTTTCCACTACTTTGGCCTCACTCTCGCCCTGTCTCCAAAACAGATGTCCACATGTCTTTAGGTTTCACTCTCCTACTGCACTGTTATAATTTCTGCTGTCTGCATTATTTTATTCCCCTATGGTTTCGGCTCCGTCGTGATTGTGGCTTCTCTCTGGCTCAACCGGATGTGGTTAAAAGCACTCTAAGTCCCCCCACCCCCGCCCCAGCGCTAATCGGAGGCTTATCTGCTCTGTTTACCTTCTGATGGCACATAAAGGAATGTAAGAAACCTTTCCCTTGCTTGACAAACTAAGAGTGAATGATTTTATCTTGTTTTGTGATTTTATATTGCCTGAAACGTTAGATAAAGATCCCTTCTACATACATGCATACATTCTGCAAACAAAACACCCAGTCTTTACAGGGTTTTTTTTGGCTATTTTGGCTATTTTTTCATTCTTGTTTAAACCAAACGCTGGGCAAGACTGAAAACTGAGAAAATCCTTCTCTTTGAATGTAAAGAGAAGTTTATAGCTTGTTGGCTTATTGCCTTAAATAATTTATTTGTAAAGCTAATGGGTGCCGGCAAACGCCGGGCATGCTAGATAACAGTGAGGAGAACAACAACATTCCCGGCCAGGAAGAAGAATAAAAGAGCAGATCATATCACTTTGAAACAAGCATCACACAGTATAAAGAAAGATGTAGGTCAAATCTGCATTTGCATTTTTAAATCAGTCGCATGCTGCTGTGACGCCATCTTTCTCCATGCTTGTTTGAATGTTGTTTGGAGAAGATGCTTTTAAAGCAGTGCAGACGTGCAATGACAGTGGAGCCGCCCCGAAAGGATGATAAACATATGTGGACGTGCAAAAGGATGCTAGCACAGTTGAGGTTTGAAAATGACACCAAATGTGGACAGCTTTTTTGAAGGCGAAGTCAACAGGCTGGGACACACCGGTGGGAAAGACAAATGCAGATTCAGCCGTAGTCAAGACTGCTTTAAAAATGAAGATGAAGATTCGGCCTGTGTCCCCCTGATTCCCCTGGGGCTGATCATGCCTAGAGCTGATCAGAGCTCTCCCGTGGATACATCACAGAAAGTGCCTCAGCTACTTTGCATTAACTGACCCCTGTTTGCAGGAAGCTGTTATGGGCATGCAAAAATACTCACACACTGAATATGCTGCATTTGCTATGTCACTTTGTATTGATTATGGTACAGTGAGAATTTATCTTGGACATCAGATTGTCGCTAACTTTGGCCTCATCGTCTGCTCCCCCACTTTGTCCCCCTCACCACCTCCCTCCACAGAGAAGGAAACCCAGGAGTCCTGAGAGCCAGGCTTTCTATGTTCCATTCCCTTGGCCCCCAACCTCCTTTTCCTCATCCAGGAATGGTGGAGCACCAAAAGTGGAGAATTTGGACTCCCCTATCTACACATTCACGACACCATTCTTGCACTCTTGTTTAGTGAATCTGATTTTCATGTTCTTGGGGGATAAGTCTGCATCTGGAAGTGGAACGGAACATGCATTTGATGTTGCACATCCTTCGTAATGCATTGCAAATTCGTCTCCCAAGAAACCTGTGAAAGAAAAAGAACATCAACATCGGTCTCTTTCTCCATAGCCCCGAGGGTAGCATTGATCAGAATGGGAAGTGTGACTCTAGGAAGCCCTGAAGATGGAGACTTTTCTCCTGCTCAATAGTTTAGCCTTACACTTTTAGTCCTCCAGTGCTTTTCCTTCCCTTTTGAGCCCTTTGTATGAGTTTGGCAAAGGCGGCTGGAGAGGTACGCTGCCACAGCGGAAGGCAGGGGCCGGTCAGAACTGAAGACGTGGCTAGCTTCCAAACAGACAGGCAGGGGAGCATTCTCGGGTTGCCTGCCTTCAAGAATTACAACAGATATCCAGACTACTCAGAACACCTCCACTGAAGAAAATGGCAGCTTTCACACTTGGGCTCTTCCAAGGTCCCTCCCCTCCCCAAACTCCGCACTCCCCAAACTGCATCCCTAAATCTAAAAAAGTTCCCCAAACCTGAATAGGTAAGCCTAAACCAGTCTTGAGTCTTCCACAGCCTGCCCCTATGCATCTGGGATGTGGCCTTGAAGTGTGGCATCCAAAGGCAATGAAGCATTAATATAGTCTGCAGGTATGCAGAGGATTTTTTCTCCTCATTATGACGTTCCTTCTCTATACAACTTTACAAACTCCACATCAAGCCTCCATCATGAACAGCTCCTAAGCTGAGGCCCCCTGCCTGGCCACGCCAGAACTCTCAGCCCCTCCCCCCAAATTAGACCTTGTTTTAGGCATCCCTACTCGTCCTCTTGCTCTCTATGCACTTGCCCATGATCTCCTTCTATCTCAGGCAGGAAAGTTTTTAAGAGCACAAGCATCTAAAGGTGCCCACCATAGACATAACACCCTCAGAACCTGAAAGCAGCACTGAGTAGGGGTACTTTTTGGGATCTGCAATGAAATGACCGGATGGGACACATGGGGACGAGATAGGAAATTCCTATGGATTTTCTTAATTAAAAAAAAGTTTGGACTCAGCCCTGCAGCCAGGATTTTGTGGCTTGGGGGGCAATTTCTTCGCCCTCAGTGCAGAAAGAAAAGACATTTAGCCAATAGGAAGATGTTACCAGATTAGATCTCTAAATTGCAAGCTGTCAATCACTTTATATGACAATTCTCAGCTGCTGCCAGTTAATCTCTTCTGCCAGCCTAAGCAACAATTCTGATGGCAGGTGGGGGTGATGACTTCTGTAGTCTAAAAAGCTAACACTTAGGCAGAAAAACTCTCTCAAAGGAGACCAGTTTCTTGACACAGAGTTTGAAGGGATCCCAGAGGTCACCTACTCCAACCCCCTTGCTCAATGTGGGAATTAGTTAGCTCCAGCACCCCACTATGCTTAAAGGAGCACACACCTTTTAAAAATGATTTAGAAAAAGTATTTACAGGGGGAATTCTTGTGAGGCATTGTCTTTAAGAAAGGGGGCAGAGCCCCCCAAAGCCCCACCATAGCGACAATCCTGGCTGAATTCAGAATAAATTGGTAATTCTGCTGATTCCCCTTATCTGCTGCAGCCTCACCTTATGTCGTTGCCCAGAGTTCTGAATTTCTAAGAAGCATTTTGGGGAAAGAAGAATGGGATACCGGGGGAGATGAGGAGCCCACTGCCCTGCCTGCCCATCTTCTCTGCGTTTTAAAGGTCCAAGCTCCCGGGAGGGGAGAGGGGGCCTGGGAGAGAAAGGGGGAGTGAGGGGAGTGGATGGGAAGCGAGCGTGCAGGCGGGAGAGTTTGGAGCAGGGCAGATTTGGGGAACAAGGTGGAAAGGGATGCTGTGGTTCCTCACCCACATTCCGTGGGTCTCTTTCTCTGAATCCCTCTTGAGTAGCTTGGAGGGAATCCACAAAGCTTCTTTACGCTGCTGAGATTTCACCTCATGACAGTCACCCCCTTCTTCCTTGCCACGGGCAACCCTCCTTTGGTGCGATCATTGTTGACATTCATGAAAACTGGGACAATGCTATGTTGAAGTTTCCTTGTTATAGAACATTTAAAAAAAAAAAAGAAAATCAGCAGTACAGAAAAGGGAAACCGGTTGGCTGAGTGCGAGCGAAAGCAGACCGCAAAGACCTGTACTTTTCCACGGCGGTGGGGAAAGAAAATAGGCATAGAAGGGGCGGGAGCAGCAATAGTCTGAGACTCTGCAGTGCAGCTGTGGTTTAGAATAATCCAGGGGTCTGACAGAGTATAAGGGAGCTGCCTGTGGTCACATGAAATTAGTCTCCTCTTTCTTGGCTCAGTCCCTGGATACCCTTTGCTTAAAGTAGCCCTCCAGGGGGAGCAGAACCCAATTGACTCACGTTCACAGACACTGGATATATGATCGAATCTGCATCTGCATTTTTAAATCAGTTCCGTGCTGCTGTGATGCCATCTTTCTCTATGCTTGTTTGAATGTTGTTTGGAGAAGATTCCTTTAAAGCAGGGCAGAGGTGGAATGATAGTGGAGCCGCCCCGAAAAGACCCTAAACATATGTGGACCTGTGAAAGTATGTTAGCACTATTGAGGTGTGAAAACGACACCAAATATGAACAGCTTTTTTGAAGATGGAGTCAAAAGGCAGGGATACTGGTGGGAAAGACAAATGCAGATTCGGCCTATGACATAGACAAAGCTGTTCTTTCTCACATGAAAAGACTTGCATGCACCCATCAGCTCTTTGTAACATACAGAGGCAAGTCAGCTCACCTATGGAGACATTAACATCTGCCTCAAGGCATTTGGTCTCCCCACCAGTGCAATTCATGGTCTCCTCTCCTGGGCATCCCTCCGAACCTAAGGCAAAGCAGGCTGGGCATTCCACCCCATTGGGGGGAGATTCCGTACGATTTGGCACTGCAACAATTAACCGAATAAGATCATGGTTCCATCCCACCCATATGAATGCTTTTAAGAAACTTTATTTATGAATGAATAACACAAAAATAGAGTGGAAGCAATCGAAAAAGAGGGTTAGGCTGAAGCAGAACAATTGCAATAATCCAGAGCACGGTTTTAGTAACAGCCCTTGATTAGGAAGAGGGCCATCCAGATCGAAATTCCTGCTTGACCATGAAGGACTGAGTTCAGGGGTCCCCAACGTGGTGCCCATGGCTGCCAGAACAGCAGCCAATACCTTCCTGTATGTTCATCAAGTGTTTTATAAAAGTAGGTGGGGCCTAAGACTTGGGAACCCTAGGCGCCACCTACTTTTAAGAAACACTTGATGGGCATACAGGAAGGTATTGGCTGCTGTTCTAGCAGCCATGAGCATCACACTGGGGCAGGGGGTGGGAGGGAGTTTTCCAGGTGTAGGAGCGGTTCAACGATGCTGTGTGCAGCATCCCTGCAGTGCTAGTCACTTCTGTGCAATGTCCTCTTGTTGGGGACGTCGTGCTGGGTCGTGGTTGTTGGGGGCAGGATTTCCCCTCTATTCAGCTGGCAGGTGGCAGGAAGGAGCCATGAAATTTGGGGATTCCCTGCTCCCACCCAGAGGCAGGTGACCCTCATGGAGCCAGACGGGGCTGTTCCCCAGCCGGGCTTCCGAGGTGGCCCTGAAGATCTGGTTGGCTATGCTGATTAAAATCACATTGCTTCAACTGTGGCTGCAACCACCATGTTTTTCATCTTCTCTCTATCCCCCTCCCTCTCCGAGTGTATCTTTAGTTTCCTCTCTTCTCCTCTGCACTTGTGCTTCCTCCCAGGAGTGTGGCCCTACCTCCCGCGGCAGCCATTTTTTGGTTACCCCCGCTACACCGTTTAAAAATGCCCAAGGTGCTCACAGGCTCGAAAAGTTTGGGGACCCCTCTTCTAGTAACTCACTCTCTCCATCCAGACTCCCTGACAGGATTGCTGGGGAGATTAACTGGAGGAAAGAAGAATCTTGTCTAATACCCTAAATCATACTGCCTTCTGTGCGATTTCAAAATGAAAACAGACATTTCTGTTTCAGGACTAGAGACTGTACTTAAGTGGGGGTTGGCCCAACCAGTTCCGAGAGTGAAGGAGTTTCCTATCCCCTAGCAACAAGCGCAGACCTTCGTTTCCCATTTAATCATGAATGCCCACCATCCTGTCCTTATTAATATTTGAATTTTAGTTCCGCAACATTCTATGGTTGCCATAATTGATTGGGCACAAGAACTGGCAGTCAAAAGACGCTGGCCGGGGCTGATTGGCTGCTTGGCGAAGTCCTGCCCACATCAGCCCTGGCAAGTGTCTTTGGCTCAGCCTCCTCCGGTCCTCTGAGAGGAGAGGACCAACTGCAGAGTGATTTCACTGACAGGCCCTCAAGGCTGAGGCAGGTGAGAGAAGACTGTTCCGCCCCCCCAAATGTCCTCTGGGCCTTCTATGCCCCCAGTAGGCCCAGAGAAGTCCATTATGCCCCCCAACACCGTCCACTGGACGTTCTATGGGCCCAGTAGGCCCAGACAAGGCCATTCTGCCCCCCCCATCCTCTGGGCCTTCTATGGGCCCAGTAGGCCCAGAGAAGCCCGTTCTGCCACGGAAACACACACCATCCTCTGGGCCTTCTATGGGCCCAGTAGGCCCAGGGAAGCCCGTTCCACACCCCACACACCATCCTTTTGGCCTTCTATGGGCCCAGTAGGTCCAGGCAAGCCTGTTCCGCCCCCACACACCATCCTCTGGGCCTTCTATGGGCCCAGTAGGTGCAGACAAGCCTCTTCTGCCCCCCCACACACACCATCCTCTGGGCTTTCTCAGAGCCCAGTAGTCCCAGAGAAGCCCCTTCCTCCCCCACACAAACACAGACCATCCGGTGGGCCTTCTCAGAGCCCAGTAGGCCCAGAGAAGCCCATTCCGCCCCCCCCATCCTCTGGGCTTTCTTTGGGCCCAGTACGCCCAGAGAAGCCCATTCTGCCCCCCCACACACACCATCCTGTGGGCCTTCTCAGAGCCCAGTAGGACAAGAGAAGCCCGATCCGCCCCCCATCCTCTGGGCCTTCGATGGACCCAGCAGGCCCAGGCAAGCCCATTCCACTACCCCCCATTCTCTGGGCCTTCTATGGGCCCACTAGGCCCAGACAAGGCCATTTCAGCCCCCCTGACACCATCCTCTGGGCCTTCTCATAGCCCAGTATGCCCAGAGAAGCCCGTTTTGCCCACCCCACAATCCTTTGGGCCTTCTCCAAGTCTATTAGGCCCAGAGAAGCCCGTTCTTCCACACACACCATCCTCTGGGCCTTCTGAGAACCCAGTAGGCCCAGGCAAGCCCATTCCACCCCTCTTCCCTGCCTTTCCCCCTTTCCTTTCTTCCTCTCTCCTTCTTTCTTTCACTCTTCCCTCTCTTCCTTCCTTCCTTCCTTCCTTCCTCCAACCCTCCCTCCCTTCCACCTTCCCACCCTCCCTTCCTTTCTAGGGCCTGTTGTCTTCCTCCACAATGGGCTTTGCTCCCTAGTTCCATATAAAGGAGAGGCACTTACTTGAAATGGTCATGTTGTTGCACTGGTCAGTGTAGCAGCACTGGCCAGCAAAACAACTGGTCCCACCATCTGATGTAGTAAAGGTTACGTAGTTGTGGAAGCAGAAATGGGCTGAAGCACATTTTCTGAATGGCATGAGGTATTTCCCCATCATTGAGTTAACTGTGAAAGGGAATTGCAGATATACTTTCTATTATCTTAGAACGGCAACAATTCAAGGCAATCATTTCTCTTCAATTGACTTTTGAAGGCAGAATTTTGGGGTAAAAATGTTTCATGTGATGCTTAGTGTAGTTGCTTTTAGAAAAAAAAACCATTAACACATTCAGTGCTGTGTTGTCAACATCTTCGAGAACTCTGAATTGTGGGAATCTATTCAATGCTGAAAACTAGTAGAATTTCATTTCTGCTCCAACCCACAACCCACACATATTTTCTCCTACACTTACATCTGTGGCTGCCAGCCCATTGCCTTTGTCAGCAACCCTTGATGCCATCATTTCTGGGCAGAAGCCTAGAAGTGTAACCACAGGACACTGCAATGCCCAATGGATCGCACAGATCTCAGGGGTACAAACCATAGCCCTCAGGGGAGTTTCTAGTCTTGAGGAATCAGAGATGCCACTCCTCTCCCATTTTCCTCTCCTACCGTCAAACCGGTCTGCAGCAGATTATTTCCCACTAAAAGCAAGCAACTGGGGGCAACCCTAGGAACATCTGACATCCCCCACCCCAGTTCCCGTATGATCTCCTCTTCAGGGTTTCATTTTTCTCTGTGCTTCAGCTCATGGCAGACAATGGCGGTCACAAAGAGAGATCACACAGTCAGTCTGTCTGACTTACTCTTTTAGGCTAGGATGGCACAGAGAGAAAATTTATCTGATATTCCCCAAAGGGCAAACAAGACGTGTGAGAAGCTGCTAGGTAAAGAGGCCTTTTACCCTGAAATAGCTGGGGATACAAGACCAGACCAGCCAGTAAGAGTAACAGGGGAGAAGCGTGTCCTGTCCTTAATGGTAGGCATCAGAATAAGGAGACAGCATTGTTTCAAACAGAAGTACTTTTAAATAAGTCCGTTTCCTCCCTATGTGTGAAACTGCAGGGAAAGAGACTTCAGTCGAATCTACATTTGCATTTTAAAATCAGTTTCGTGCTTTATTTGCATTTTGTTCTGCTGTGATGCTGACTTTCCCTATGCTTGACGGTGTCATGACAGCATGAAACCGATTTAAAATTCAAATGCAGATTCGACCTTCATCGTTTCCTGTATTGGCATTATGAAATCCTGGAGTGGACTGGGACAGTCTCAAACACTGCCCAGGATTAAAGGAACAGAGGTGTCAAGATGTTAACCCCCCCCCCAACACAGCAATTTCTGCCAGCTTCTGCAAATCTTTGCCTCATTGGGGTAAATTACCTGAGGGGCTGTGGGGCTCTTAAGATTTCTCGGGGGGTGGGGCGCAACTGGTGCTCCTCCAGAATTATTTTGGTTTGGGAAAAATGGCAGGGGAGGGAAAGGCATAAACACCCTCTCCCCACCTGTCATGATCCTGATCCAAATAAGAATATAAGAACATAAGAGAAGCCAATGTGGAATCAGGCCAATGGCCCACCCATTACAACACGAATCATGCCATTTGTTTCAGAGAATTAAAGTTCTTGCCACTTACATAGTGTAGTTTCATACACTGCTGAAATACAGGCATCTTCGTCACCTTTACACCTCTGAACACTTGGATTGGCACAGCCATCTCCCACACAGTTAAAACAGCTCTCTGGTTTCCCTGCAGAAATGTACGCTGCAAAGAGAGGTTGGTGGTGGTTGCGAAATATCAGTGGCAGGTATGTAGGTGACAGAATAGTTGACATTTCAAATTAAGAGACTCCAGTGGTACAAGTTTTCTGTCCTGTGCTGAATTTTTTTTCACAATTCAAGGGCAGAGTTTAAAGGTGATCTTGAGCTGATTCCAAACCAAGGTGAATTCCATGGTAGCCACATTGCTAATGGAAATGTGTGAGGAATTATCCTTGCAAGAAGTTTCCAGAGGGAACAGGATAACCTGTTCTTTCTTGATTCTTAGCGGTGGTTTCCCTTTCTCACTGAAGCCCTGCCACTGCTATGTTCTCAAGTGACCCTCCTCAGGATTCTCTGCCCTCCCACGTCTTTGTTTTGTTTTGAGGGGCGTGGGTAATTTTCTATAGGGATCATACAATACCCTTTAAAATGTGTTTTAAAACCCTCCACCGCTTTGCAGAGGTACTTCTGGATAATCCCCAGTCCCATGTCTAAATGGCAGGATAATGTTCTTCTGTTTAAAAGGAAAACCTCCACAGGCACGGGTAACACTGTATAGGAATAACACAGTACCTTTGGGAAATCTGTGCTTTAAAAAATGTCCCTATATGTGCAAAGTTAACCCTAGATGATTTCAAAGGCAGGGAAACATGTGGCTGATTCTCTTAGAGTCCAATCAGATGGCTCTTTATATCCGCACGAGGCACAATTGCCTCATGGATCTAAAGTAACTATCCAGACACAAACATCTGGGAAACATCCCTCTTCCATGGGCATCCCATTTTCAGTTACCTGTGGGACAACTGCGGACTTTCATCCATCTGATCAGGGTAGCTTTGGGAGCCTCTCCCCACATACACCCCCACGTGGAAACAATGGAGGTAATGGGGGTAACCTGTTTGGGTGGCCATAGAAGTAGGCCCATTGGTCGAATTGCTTTGAAACATGGGGGTGTATGTGGGGAGAGGCTCCCGAAGCTACCCTGAAAGGTTGGAGCCTCTCCCTATAACACCTTCCCCCTCTAGAGCGACTAACAGCACCTTGGGAAAAAAGTAACTGTTTTTCCTACCATAGAGAACAATGGAGGGAATGGGGGCAACCTGTTTGGGGCCCCATAGAATTGGACCCGCTGGTCCAATATTCTTAAAACCTGGTGGGTATCTTGAGGAGAGGCTCCATCAGCTACCCTGTGAGTTTGGAGCCTCTCCCTCAAACTGCAGCTGAAATTGACAGTCGGCTGCCTGAAAGACTCCCAGGATGCTGGCTGGGGGCGGGGCTTGGCACCTGAGCTGCCGGAGCTGTGCTTCGGTGCACTCCCCCCCCCAAAGACCCCTGATGGTGGGATTAGTTGCCCATCTGAACACACCCTTATGCTAGTTTCTGCAATTGCTGCTAGGGACTGGCCCTTCATGGTCATCCATTCCAGAAGAAAAGCTGGGAATATAGAGAACCTGCTAACCCTATCATTACACTGATATATTGATATTGCAATATTTTACTGCCATTTTTTTTAAAATGCAAAATTCTTCGTGGGGCTTGAAAGGAAAAGAATCCTTCAGGTCTAGTTCATCAACATATTGGGAGTGGAGGTACTCTTTTTAGGCTTCCCCATGCAAAGACAGGCAGGCCTAGGGGCAACAGGCATCAACCCACCCCTCCAATACTACCCCCCCCGAAGCATTGCGTGTGTCAGTGGAGCCAGGCACACTTTCTCTTCACCCCTATGCGCGTGTTCATTTTTGATCTTTTTAAAAATCCATCCATTATAGCAGTATATCAATATAAACATGTGGGGGAGGGAGATAAAGGGCAAGGGTGCTGTGACGATTGCATACTGTCTTGAAATTCTTAAGGGAAACTCAAGGCAAATGCGGAAGATAATAGACTCCACAACTGTGAAAATGCAGAAAGAGGGCTAGACGTGCAGGACAAGCATGCTCAAACTGCTTTCAGTGTTTGCTGATCAAATGCCAAGAAAATCAGGCGTAATCTGAACATGTGGAAATGCTCCTTCTGATCTGATAAACTGAAACTTGGATCACAAAAACTGATATCATGGAAAATATTGTTGATCTTTAAGGTGGGAGTGTACTCAAACTTTGTTCTGGTATTAGAGAGTCAAAAAAGCCACCCTCCTGACAGTACCCCGTTCCATGTGAACACTTCCAGAACATGCCCCTACTTATCCTTTCCCTGTGTACATGTTGGCTATATCAGTCACTGAGGCAAGCAAGGGAGCTGCGCCACAATAAATTCTTTTAAATAAAATTGCAGCATCTCCTCTACCCCCACAAATCCATGCCGTGGTGTTAGAAACTGAGGGGGGATGGTATTAACATTCTACCATGCGTATGGGAGCAAAATACTTTGTACGGATCCTGGCCTATTCCTTTCCCAGAGGCAACAAAAAGAGTGCGGGGGGGGTTCTGTTTTTCCACTCACCTGGAGAAAGGAGGCCCCAAAAGAGGCAGATGCTCAGGAGTGCCTTCATGGTAAAAGGAAAAGAGAGGGAGAGCCGGGGAGGACTCAGATCAGAGCAGAATCCACCAAGGCAGCTGATGTTGCACTGTGGGGAACAACAGGTGAAATTTATAAGGCAAAGATAGGAGCTCCTGGCAGCACAGGGAAAACTGGCTCAGTGAGGTACGGGATGTGCCTGCAAAGTGCCTGTAATCAAAACGGTATATCTTGCTGCTCCGGGAAACAGCTGGAATGTGTTTCCAGGACACCCTGGATATTTAGAAAACATCTTTTCTAGATTTCTAACTAGCCCAGTTTCTCCATAGTGGACATAGAAACATAAGGAGTCTGAACCAGATTGTGTTGTGCCTCACATAATTTTGTCTTTCCTTAGGACCATGTGTATAGCTGGAACAGGACATCCAAAATGTAGGTAGCCTTGTTGGTGCATATCACGATCCAAAACCAAAAGCCAGGTGGTAGTAGTTTTATTTGCAGTGCAATCCTAAGGGAAGTCGGTGGGCTTAGAAAGCTATAACTCTCGGGGTTTCGGTTTCCGGCGTCGCGAATGGCGGCCGCTTCTCGGGACGCTCCCGGAGGCGGTTAGCCCACGCGCAGTTAGGGGGGGTCTTCGCATATGCGAAAGACCCTAGTGAGCCTTAGGTAAAGGCTCCGAACCGGGGGCGCTTGGGGAGTAGCCTCTTTGCCGGCAGACAGCCGGGAAATTGAGGCTTTCTCCCCGCCCCAATCGGCCCCGCTGCGGCGTGCCCGTAATGGGACTTAGCGGCGCCACCGAATTCCAGGAGTGAAAACAGCGCTATGGTTCAACATAAAAAGAAGTAGTGGCATCGAATCGTGAGTTGAAGATCTATTTTGAAGCGTAAATCGGAGCCCCCTGCATGCGTATAAGCGTTGGGAGGAGGGAGGAGTCCCCACCCCCTCGAGAAGCAAGCTATTCAAAGGGAGCGCGAAGGGGGCAGAAAGAAAACAAAGTGTTGGTGAAAGTACCGTTGGGGCTGCATGGAAGAATGTGTTCATCTTAGCTTCCTGGGGGATGCGGCACGAACTTTTTAAAAGTAAACAAAAAATCAAAATGTCGATAATGGAAAAAGCCCTGCAGACACCGGAAGAGAAGAGAGGAGGGACTTCCGGTCCAGATAGCCCCCCCAAGAGCTTGCTGTCAATCAACAGAAAAAGGAGATGCTGTGCCCCCTGCTGGAACAATTGCAGAAGATCAACCAAACTTTGTTTAAAATGGAAAGTGTTCTCATCAGTCGACAGAAACAGATATTGGAAACAACTAGAAAGATGAAGGAGATTGAACAGAAATCGAATTTGATTCCAGGTTTCCAGGGCGCTAAGGAAGAGGAGAAAGAAGATCTCGGATTTACCTTGACAAATGTCTTGGCACCCCTAACTGGCAGTGAAGCGATAAAGTTAAAAGAAGAGGTGGATAAGGCTCCCAAAGCCTATTCAGCCTTTATAAAAAGAAATACTCTGCCAGTAGAAGGGGATGTCGAGCATAGCAGGCGACAAACGGGAGATCTAATTTCATCTGCTGAGTTTGTGGAGCCCTGGAAGCTTGAAGGCCAGAAGTTTAAGAAAAAAAAGAAAAGAAAGAAGAAGGATTTCATCTTCAAAACACAGAAACTCCTGAAGAGACACGCCAGCAGGAAGAAGGATGCAGCATTCAAAATTGGGATAAGTGCAGAGGACAGCAGCCCAGGGGAAGGTGATGGAACGGAAGACTTCAAAGTTAAAATGGACTTAATCCATAACTGGAAGAAAATTAAGAAGAAGATACTTTGAGGACTGTTCGTGTTACATCTGGAAGGAGCTGTTTAATTACTAACCCCAATGGACTTTACTAACTGCATTAAAAGAGTGATTTTGGACTTTGCTTTAGTTAAAAAGAAGATCTTCTAACCATGATGGATGCCAAATCTTGGTATTGGTTATTAACCTAAACTAACTCTCACTAACAGAAAAAAATTTCACTCCACCTTTTTCTTTCTCCATCTGTCTACCCTTCCCTTTTCTTATAAAAAGAATAAAATTCTCTCTTTTTTAAGAGAGTTTTACAAAAAAAAAAAAAAAAGAAAGCTATAACTCTCAAAAGGGAGCACGTTCCACCAGGTAGGAGCCAGAGCAGAGAAAGCCCTGGCCCTAGTTGAGGCTAGGCGGATGTCCTTTGGGCCACGGATTACCGGAACATGTTGACTATCGGAGTGCAGCGCTCTTCGGGGCATACACTGGAAGAGTCGGTCCTTAGGTATGTTGGTCCCAGGCTGTATAAGATTTTGAGGGATATTACTGACACCTTGAAGCAGATCCGGTACTCAACTGGTAACCAGTGCAGCGGGCAAAGCACATGCCGAATGTATGCCCACACAGACGCTGATATCAGCAGGCGTGCCACCGCATTTTGCACCAGCTGTAATTTCCAGATCAGCTTCAGGGGTAAGCCTGCATAGAGTGAGTTGCAGTAGTCAAGCCTGGAAGTGACCATTGTGTGGGTCAGAGTAGTTAGGTCCTAGGGGGAGAGAGAGGGCTTCAGTAGCCTGATCTTCCCAAGATGGAAGAAACCAGATCTGGCAACTGCAGCAACCTGGGCCTCCATAGACAAGGAGGCATTCAGTATTCTTCCCAGGCTCCTCACTGACTGGGCTGGTACAAAAGGTGCCCCTTCCAGTGTGGGAAGCCTGGTGCCCACCTCCAAACCCCCTGACCCACGTACAGGATCTCCATCTTTGATCGATTTAACTTCAATCGGCTCTGCTGCAACCATCCAGGCACAGCTCCCAAAGCCTCAGCCAGATTTCCAGGGATGGAGGATGGATGGCTGTCCATTAACAGATAGAGCTGAGTGTCATCAGCATACTGATAACAGCCCAGCCCTTACCTCCGGACTAACTGGGCGACGGGGGACATGTAGATGTTGAATAACTCTGGTGAGGGGATCACCCCCTGTGGCATTCCACATTCTAGTGGGTGTCGTAAGGAGACCATTTCAAGGCAGTCCCTTGAACACCTGGGGATTGAGGGCAGAGGTCTCAAAGGATGCAGCCCAGTGGCAAAGAGGCCAACCCCCTGATCTTTGGGTAGGCCTTGACATTAAATGGCTGAAATTTTCTTTATCTGATGTCTGCAGTTCTTCCACGTTCTTAACCCCATTCAACACATTTATATGCATGATACCACATGAATATTGGGCAGGTTAATGCCATCCAGGTTCCACCGAAACCCAAACGTGGTAACACAACCGAGTTGTGATGGACGTTAAGATCCCCCTCTTCCTAAGAGCAACTGATGGGAGCTGACAGAATGTTTGTGAGCAGGAGAGTTGAAAACAACAGTGAAGAGAGTAGAAGTCAGTAGTGAAGAGAGATGAGAGTGAATGTGGCTGACTGAAGCTGTGGAGAAGAACAGCTTAAACCTTGGTATCCCTTGGGATTCGTGGCACTGGCTTTTCTTGCTTTACCTCATTTCTCCAGTCAGAGGTGGACGCAATCATAGTGTGTTCTTTGGGAGGTGTTCTATGTGTTTCTTTGTCTGTGGGATACCCCTGGGATCAGTCCTATCCCTGATGTTGTTTAACATATGTATGCAGCCTCTAGTAGAGCTCGTCAGGAGGTTTCGCGTTGGTTGCAACCAATATGCTGATGATACTCAGCTTTTCCTTCTGTTGGATAAACAACGGGAAGAGGTTCTCTCCTCTCTGACCCAGTGCCTGGAGACTGTGGTTGGATGGTTGAGGCAGAGCTGGTTGAAGGGCATGATAGCTAAGCAGGGAACACTTTCCCTCACCCGCTTTCTCCTTGCCCTCCATCAGGAGCTGGAAGCTGCCCTGTCAAGTTGATCTTGATTCTTCTGAGGTACCACCTGACAACTTTATGGAGTGGGGGAACTGGAGGGACATGACAAAAGTAATCACGATGCACATTAATGGACCTTAAGTGTTACAAATTGGCTCTTTCTTGTCAGCCCTCGGGGAATCGAAAAGATGGACCCCTCTGTTCTGTCTTAAGTGAGGGGTCTGTTGTGGGTATGTGAAGAAACAGCTGTCTAGATTCTGACAGAGAAACAGAAGGGCATTCCTGGGGTTTGGCTGAAGTATCCGGGGAGTGCAGGAGGTGTTTGTTTGCAACCTGATGTGGGATAGCAGATGGACTGCCCTTTATGGGAGTGCCATCTTGGCTCCTCCACCTCCTCCTCTTATAGTAAAGGTTAAGGTTTCCCTCTTATACATATATGTAAAAGAAAGTCACAGTAAAATCAATGCCCAGGCCAAACCGCTGGGCCCAGAGACACCAAATTGGGGGAGAGTGCTCCTACCATGGCGTAGGTGCTCACTAAGAAGGGATTTTTAGAAATTTGACCCCTAAGGTGGTCAAAAGGATAACATGTGCCCCCCATTCATTCCTATGTGGCTGCCAGGAAGCTGTTTCTCTTCACCTTCCACTCTCTGATTGGTCAGTTGCAGAGCTCAGTGTTCTGTGGCAAAAAACCCAACAGTTAAAGGGGACTGCAGAGAGCTAATGACAGTTGAGGAAATCAGGAGAGGCCAACAATCATCTGTGAGGTGAATCAAAGCTGCTGGCCCAGCCTCTCTGATGACTTCCAACACACTCCCCCCACCTCCTACACTTAACAGGCAGTTGTCTGTAAGGTGCAGCCCCACCTCCACAGTGGCTTCTAATACTCCTTCCCCTCTCCCTCCTACACTAGACAGCAGCTGCCTCTCAGGAGTAGGAGAGGAGGTGGGATGGCTTCCAACACACTCCCCCCACCTCCTACAATAAACAGGTAGTTGTCTGTCAGGTGCATCGTTGCACGGTAATTCAAGCCACGAGGGAGCCAGCCCCAGTCGTAATGCCTTAGTGATCCGGCTGCCCCTGCCTCCACAGTGGCTTCTAATAATCCCCCCCCCAATTCTACACTGGACAGGCAGCCTGGTGATCCTGGCACCTGAGGACAGAACCACCAATGCGGTCTAGAGAGACGTCCTTCAGTGGGGGGGAGGTGAAGTACGTATGTCTCACTTCATTTCTTACACTACGATCTTCTCTATTAGAATTCCTACAACAAATGTCAGATTTCAAATTTCACATCATCAGTATTGTAACTGGATTTATACAACTTATACTATATAAAGTATAAACTTATACCACGGGTATCAGGCTAGTTTTCAAATAAAGGAAATACTGTAGAAAACATCATACAGCGTGTCCTCTGCTGTCTCTGTTAAAGGGAACCAACTCAGAAACATGCTGTTCCTGCCCAATGGGCAAGCACAGTATCCATTACAGGTATTTCAAAATCCACACAGAGAAAATCGCTCAAGAAAGGGATATAACTTAAAAACAGGCTATGTGCATTACATGTCAGAATGACCTGATGTGAGCAAAGAATTCAGCATCTCAAAAAGATGTACCTCCTGCATCTCCCTCCATGTACGTGACCCATGATTTAAAAACCAGCACTAAAAGAATTTTTTTTTTTCATACATAGCTGAGAATCCTCATGAATTCACAGGGATGTTTGGTAGACATGGGAATGTGATGAGAACCCATGCACAGAATGTGATGTGTTTTTTGGTTAAGAGCCCTGTGGAAACGTCTGCAAAGGGCTGGTTTGGTGAGGTGCAAGAAGTGAATTAAGTGAGACGTCTATTCCCAGAAGTCATCTTATTTTTACAGCAACTTAAAACAAATTGTTAGCAATGAATGAAACATCTTTCTGGAATTCCCAGCAATTTTGGGCCATTTACAGACCCAGTGGCAGGGCTGCCATGTGAACCAGGAGCCCATAGGGAGGCATGAAATCATCCCTCTCCAAGAATCTCTGGGCCATACTTCTAAATCTACGGCACCTACAGGTTCAGGGGACAGACCATGATATAAAGACAGATTCATATACTATAGGCAGGTACTTCAAGGTGGTTCAGTCATGCATGTACAACTGCTTGATTTCTCATTCCTCGAAAACTCTTGGCTGAGAACCACACTTTCAACCCTCCCCCAAGTCTTTGTAATCCACATACAGTCGTGAGTTCCCTCCTGGGACTTCAGTTTGCATGATCATAGGGCCCAATTCAGATGAGGATGATGGTGCCACTTTCCTGTCCTGGATTGAAACAAAGGACTGGCAATAGTGGGTTTAAATTAAAAGTGGAAAAGTACCGGCTGGATCTTAGGGAAAAAGTTTTGACAGTCAGAGTTGTGCCACAGCGGAATCAGCTGCCTGGGGGGAGGGGGGTGTGACCTCCCCCTCCCTGGCAGTCTTTAAGCAGCGGCTGGACAGACACTTGTCAGGGGTGCTGTAGGCTGATCCTGCATTGAGCAGGGGGTTGGACTGGGTGGCCTTTATGGTCCCTTCCGACTCTGTGATTCTCTGGTTCTATGATTCTGAAGTCGAATCTGCATTTGCATTTTTAAATCAGTTTCGTGCTGCATTTCCATTTTAAAATCCATCTCATGCTGCTGTGACGCTGTCTTTCTGTATGCTTGGCACGAAACTGATTTTAAAATGCAAATGCAGATCCGACCTATGAGTCTGTGCTCCCTGAATCCTGTCAAATCCCATTTTATTGTGTCTCAGTTTCCCCCACTTATCCCTCAGTTGTTTCCCTAGAGCTGGAGAGGGATATCCTGTGGCCTCAATCAATTGCCTGTGCTAAGAATCCCCTAGTTGCATGAAGCGGGGATGGGCGTGCAAAAGACTAACATTCCCTTTATTCCATCTGCAAAAACCCTTCTGTTGCCCAACATATCATCTGTTTCAGAAAAACACATGGAATATGCTGTTTTACTTATATCATTTTATCCCACACTTAAGGTTCTCACTAGCTCCAGCCTCTGAAACATGAAAAGTCTTCTTCTCTGGTCTTTGTAGGAATTGCCTACTGGGAGGGCCAGGACTCCCAGCTTCCCTCCCAAGCTCTGCCACCTTGCCTCTGTTTCTCCCGCTATCCCCCTCCTCGTTTTCATGGGGAATGCTTACTGTGGTGTGCACCACTGGGGGAGGAGCCACTTACCAACTGATTGCGCCTCCCCTTTCTCCTAGTGCTCCTTTTAAAACAGCATGTCTAAGATCGTGGAAATATATGTAGTACTGAGAACCACTACCAGTATCAAAAGCTACTAAGTATTTATTAAGAAGAAAATGTTTACAAACATACTCTCAGCACAGCACCTGACTGGAAAGAAAAGGGTAAAATGTGTGTCCCTCCCTCTATACAGGCCAAAGTAGATGTGAAATATAAGGCAGGCTCCTTAGTTAGAACATTACAGATGTTCTACAGAGTTGCCATTACCTAGAAACCTCTTGCAGGCATGCAGGCCAGCAAATGGCAATGATTGCCTCCTACAGACCTTAGGTCAGAGTTCTGTCTGTCTCCATGGAATCAGCACCCAGGAGTTTCATCATCGCTTTTTCTCCTCCCACTGTCTGGGTCAGGCCAGGTCAAAGAAGTTTCTTCTGAAGTGTCATGGAGTTTCTTCCCTAGCTCTGTCTCAATAGCGTTTTCCAGCAAGTGTGTTCAGCTTGGCAGTGCAAACAATGATTTGCAATGCTATTCTAACACTTCTTGCAACTCTCTTTGTGGCTGAAAAGAGAAAGAGTCTGTTGGGATCTCTAGTGACCTCTCTTCTCCCAAGTTCTAATGGGGAATGTCCTCTTTCTCTGGGAATTCATTCACTATGGCAAACAGGATCCCTGGATCCTTCCATTCTTTCAACAGATTGATATGGAGGATCTTGGTCTGGGTCCATGCAAGGACTACCCATGCATCATACACAATAGCTCCCTGTCACCTCACTAAAGGGAAGGGTCCGACCCAGGGATCTCCTCCCTTCTGCTCCAATGCATAGGCTCTCACCAACAATTGGGTTCCTTCCAATATCTCTCATCTTTTTGTCAAAGCATGCTTCCTGCACCCATTGAGCCATGATCAGTTCTTGATGATCCCACATCCTCATTGTTCAAAGAGCTCCCTGTAACTTACGTTGGTGAGCATGCCTGAACGAGGCTTCTAGGTAATGGGAACTCTGTAGAATATCTGTAACATTCTAGCTAAGGAGCCCGCCTTATATTTCACATCTACTAGGGGCGGTATAGAGGGAGGAACAGAGGACCACATTTTACCCTTTTCTTTTCAGCTCTCACTTGTTCAGGTGCACTGCTGACAGTATGCTTGTAAACATTTATTTTAATAAATAGTTGGTAGCTTTTGATACTGGTAGTGGTTGTCAGTACCACATATTCTCCACAAACTTTTTAAAAATATTCTTGATCTTTATTTTATTTTATTGATCTTTGGCTTGTGTCAGGTTCTTCAGTCAGTCACACAACACAGTGTTTAATGTGGAGCAATACTAAAGACAGGTGTACATACTCTGTGTCAGTAAGGACTAGGTACAGCAAAACATGCTAGGTTATACTACATTCAAACAACCCCCCCCCCAGCAGCAGAAGCCAATGGATACATTTCCTGCACGCAGGAGGCTTTGGCGGGCAAGCTAGCAAAACTATCTAGGACCCGTTAGAGTTCTCAGCGTAGGGCTCCAGCAGTCAGCCTGATAAGAGGATGAGCGGAAAACTTCAGGGGAGGAGAGGAGGCAGCCGTACTCCTCCTGCATTCCATTAACATGACAGGGTACCTGATAACATGCTATTTTAAAAGAAGCACCAGAAGAAAGGGGAGGCATAATCAAGTGGTAAGTGGCTACTCCCACAGTGGTGCACGATGCAGTAAGCATTCCCCATGAAAACCAGAAGCTGGATAATGGGAGACACAGAGGCAAGGCGGCAGAGCTTGGGAGGGAAGCTGGGAGTCCTTACCCTCCCACTGGGCAATTCCTACCAATGTCAGGCATTGGTGGTGATTGAAAAGATATAGAGGAAAGCCCCTCCAGGTACTGGAAAAAGCTTTGGGGGGCACAGTGGAATAAGGACTGCAGGTCACAGTGGGATGGTGCTGCCACAATGGTCCTTTGTAGATTCATTTTCATCATATTAGGGTCCAGAGGTTTTTTTTGTGCAGAATCTAAAATCTCTGGGCCCTACTTGTACATCTACAGCACCCACAGTCTCAAGGGACAGACCATATTATAAACACAAATTCATATACACTAGGTAAGTAGTTTGAGGTGGTTCAATCATGTATGTACAACCACTTGATCACTCATCCCTTGAAAACTCTTGGTTGAAAATTACACTTTCATTTCCACATGCTGCTGCTTCGAGTTCCCTGCTGGAAGTTCAGTTCGCATGAACATGGGGCCAAATTCAGATCAGGAGAATGGTGTTTGTGGGGCTTCATCCCTTTCCTCTCATGCCATTTTCCTGCCCTGAAATGAAAGATTTCCCAGGTGGGGCTCATCTGTCATAAGGCAGTTGGTTGACCTTGTCCAGGGGTCATTTTGTAGAAAAAGAGGTGCAGGAGCTCATGAGTATAACTCATTACCATAACTTATTTGCATATGCCACACCCTCTGACATTACCGGAAGTGGGTCAGAAGGCAACACCAACCACTCAGGCTCCACTGGACTGTTTTCGATTGCTAAGTATTGGGGAGGGGGAGAACTTGCAGATCTGTCCTCACAGAGGAGGAAGAGCTTGTACCTGAATAAAACTTGGTCTTAAAGGTGCCACTTGACTGTTTTGGATTGCTATTGGGGAGGGGGATGACACAGATCTGCCCTCACAGAGGAGGGAGAGCTTGTACCTGTAAAGTACTGGGTTTCGGGCCTCATGACTCGGACGACGACATAAGAGAAGATGCGTTTATTCGTACTTCACATAAGACAAAGACAAACAGTAATGGCCGGCGGCCAACTATATACAGTACGGGGGGGACGCCCCTATTTCTATCGGCGGGTTTGAATTGCCCGCCAATGCTGCCATTGGTTCTTTACTGGCGAGCTCAGGAGCCTAGTCCCTATTGTTCTCAGAGAGCGAAGCTTGGCTGCCTTCGCCAGCTCCTACTCCTGATGTCAGGACAGAACACCCCCCCCCCATAGTTTGTCTCCCATCAGGTGACGTAGTCCTTTAGGTAGGCTGATGGCCTCCGTTCTCTCATTGATCTTCGGGGGGCCAGTACTGGACTGGCAGGGCCCCCTTCCATTGGTCCTCCCGCCCTAGGAGCTGGAATTTCTGGCGGCAGCGATGGCGGCGGTGGTAGCTGCGGCGGCGGCAGTTGCGACAGCGACGGCGGCGGCTCGGCTTGCTCCGGGCCCCCCTCCGGGCTCCGCGGTCTTTCTGGCACTTGCTCCGCTGGTGGTGCCTGTAGCCGATCTGGTGCTGGGGTGGCCGCGGTGTCTTCCTGTAGCGGGGCCTGGATCCCTGTGCCTGTGTCTTGCCGCCTCCGGAGTTGATCCACGTGCTTACGGAGGACCCGGTCCCCGTCTGCCAAGACCTCGTATGATACTGGCCCGGTGGGTTTTAGGATGCGCCCGGCCAGCCACTGAGGCCCCGCCCCGTAATTCCGGAAGTAGACAGGTTCCCCCGGGAGGAAGCTCCTGGGTGCCTCTCGGGTTTCGACCAGCTTTCTCTCTGGGGCTCGGTCCGGGTGGAGTCTGTCTAACAGGGTCCTGGGGCGGCGGCCCATCAATAGTTCTGCAGGGCAATGCCCGGAGATGGGGTTCGGGGTAGTGCGCTGTGTGAGGAGGAAGCGGGCCAGCCGGAACTCCCAATCCCCCTCTGTTATGCGTCTCAGGGCTTCTTTGGCGGTGCGTACCGTCCTCTCCGCCTGTCCATTTGTGGCCGGGTGGAAGGGCGCGGAGCGTATGTGCCTGATTAGGTTCCTTGCGAGGAACACTTGGAACTCTGCAGATGTGAATGCGGCCCCGTTATCCGACACGATTCTGTCTGGCAACCCATGCGTAGCGAATATTTTGCGCAGGGCCCTTATTGCCGCTTTAGCCAAGGTGGTAGACACTGGACTTATTTCTACCCACTTCGAGTAGGAGTCTACCGTCACCATGAACTGGAGCCCCTGAAACGGCCCGGCAAAGTCTACGTGTAGGCGGGACCACGGCTTGTGGGTAGACTCCCAGCTTTGGGTAGGTGCTCTCGGGGGATTGGGGTGGACTTCCTGGCACCGTGTGCACCCCCGGACCCAGGTTTCAATTTCTGCGTCCATCCCGGGCCACCACACGTAGCTCCTTGCCAGAGCTTTCATTCGTACAATTCCCAGGTGGGCCTCGTGCAGCGTCTCTAGAACCCCTTGTCTCATGGGCCCCGGGATGACCACCCTGTCCCCCCATAGTAAGCACCCCTTCAAGGCGGATAACTCTTCCCTCCTGGCTTTGTATGCCGTGAACTCTGGCCCTGTCTGTTCCGCTGGCCATCCCCTCACCACCCAGTTTAGGACCAGGGAGAGAATGGGATCTCAGGACGAGCGGGCGGCCACGTCTGCAGCCTGAAGGGGGGGGGTTGGGCAGCTCCTCCATCAATAATACTGCGGGAGCTGGGGCTGGATCATCCCCTGTATGTGGCCGTGGCAGGCGGCTCAGGGCGTCAGCATGCCCCAGCGCCTTGCCCGGCCGATGCTCCAACCGGTACTGATAGCCCGCTAAAAACAAGGACCAGCGCAACACCCGGGGTGACAGTACCTGCGGCGTTTGTTTGTCCGCTGCGAACAGTCCCAGGAGCGGCTTATGATCCGTTACGAGCGTGAAGGGCCGCCCATACACAAAGTTGTGGAATTTCTTAACCCCTGCCACCAGGGCCAAGCCCTCCCGGTCAATTTGCGCATAGTTCCGCTCTGCGGGGGACAGCGTGCGGGAGTAGTAAGCCACCGGGACTTCCCTCCCGTCTGGTAGCCTGTGTCCCAAGACTGCCCCGACCCCATACAGTGATGCGTCGCATGCCAGGATTACCGGGAGCTTTTCATCGAAGTGGGCGAGTACAGCGTTCGAAATCAATAGTACCTTAACCCCCCGAAACGCCGCTTCCTCCCGCGCTCCCCATGCCCAAGGTGTCACCTTATCCAGCAGCCTGTGCAGGGGTTCTGCCACGGCGGCTTTGTGCGGGAAAAAGGCGTGGTAAAAGTTCAGGAGGCCTAAGAACGCCTGGAGCTCTGCCTTGGACTTCGGGGCGGGGGCCTCCACGATGGCCTTCACCTTGTCCCTCGCCGGATGCAGGCCCGTTGCGTCAACCCGGTACCCCAAGAACTCCACCTCCGGCACCCCGAGGAGGCACTTTTCCCACTTCACCTTCAGCCCCGCGGCTTGGAAGCGTCCCAAAACAGTTCGTAGGCGGGCGGCGAAGCTCTCTGGGGTGGCCGCAGCGATGAGGACGTCGTCGAAGAACGGCGTCACGCCAGGGATCCCTTTTAACAAATCGTCCATAAGATTTTGGAAGATCCCTGGGGCCACACTGACCCCGAACTGCAGCCGCCTCACCCTGAAAGCCCCCCGGTGGGTTACTATGGTTTGGGCCTCGGCCGTGGCCTCATCCACAGGGAGTTGCTGGTACGCCTGCGCGAGATCCAGCTTACCAAATATGCGTGCCCCCGCCAATGTGGCCAATACGTGGCTGACTACGGGTTCGGGGTATGCGTGTGCCTGAAGTGCCTGGTTAATAGTGCACTTGTAATCCGCGCAGATGCGGATTTCCCCGTTCGGCTTCACGGGTGTAACGATCGGGGTCTCCCACCGTGCGTTGGGGACGGGCTCTAGGACCCCCTGGGCCACCAACCGGTCCAGTTCGGCCTCTATTTTGGGGCGGAGGGCCAGGGGCACGGTGCGGAAGCGCCGCCGGATTGGCGTCACCGTTGGATCTAAGTGTAGTGACACCGGGGGCCCTTTATAACACCCCAGTTTCCCATCAAAGACCTCGGGGAATTCCATGCACACCGCCCCCCAGTCTCGCACCCCGCACTTGTTCACCCCCCGGTCGTAATGCCTAGGGCCTCGAACCACGCTCGCCCCAGGAGACTCACAAGGTTTCTCTCAACCACCACCAAGTCCAAGTTCCCCTCAAAGTCTCGGTACTGCACTCGGAAAGTGCCGACTCCCCGGATGGGGACAGGGTTCTTTTGAAAGTCCACCAAGCTTAGGGGCGATGGACGTAGAGGGGGTCCCCCTGCCGGGCAAAGTTTTTTTAAAGTGTCCATGGAAATGATGGACGCCGCCGATCCTGAGTCCACCTCCATGCAACAAGGGGACCCCTCGATCCACACGGTTACTTGGATCTTCGGGGTTGAGGAGAGATTGGGGTTGGGGAGGCGAAGTACCTGCAGCGGTTGATCGGTGAGATGGTACAGCTCGGCGACCTCTTCCGTCGTCTTGTAGGCGGTGGACGGTGCGCGGTGCGGTGGGGCCAACGATCTTGCGTTCCGGGGGCCCTTGGACCGGCAGACCCGTGCGAGGTGTCCCTGCTTTCCACACCCGTGACAGACAGCGTCCCGGAACCTGCAGGTCTTCCTCCCGTGGCCTTCCCCGCAGCTGGCGCACACGGTCCGGTTGCCGGAAGGGTTGGCTGGCTCCCTGTCGGCCTGCTGGGTCTGCGCCGGCCGGCGGTGTTGGGGTCTGAGGGCGTAGACCTTTTCGGTGTCAGAGTTCCCGGGGCTGGGACCCCTTCCGACCGTATGGACAGCCGCAGCCGGGCGTTCCCCTTCGGCGGCCTCGTGTGCGGTTGCAGCGTCGATGGCCTCATCCAGGGAGAGCCTCCGGTAGCCAATCAACTTGCACCGCAGCTTGGAGTCCGCCAGGCCCCACACAAACTGCGTCAGCAAGTTGTCTTCCACCCTCGGGAACTCGCAGTCCACCGCGAGCGCCCTCAGCGCGGCCAGGAAAGCGGCAGCGGATTCCCCTTGGGCCTGGACTTCCCTCTGGAAGTCCATCCTCTTGGCCAGGAAGGTAGGCCGGGGGCTGAAGTACCCGTTGAGGACGTCCAGGATCTCCCCAAATGAGCTTTCCAAGGCCGTGCGGGGCACCAAGAGGCTCTTGGCGAGGCGAACTGTTTGGGTGCCGCACGCGCTCAGCAGGAGCGACCGTTTTTTCTCCGGGTCGCAGATCTCGTTGAATTCCATATAGCTTATGAGCTGGTCGACCCATGCGTCCCAGGTTTCTGGCTGAGACGGATCGAAGCGCTCCATCATTACATGAGTGGCGGCCATGGCTCCGTCTGGGAAGGCGTGTGCCGGGGCGAGCGTTGCGGTGCTGCTCTCGGGGTCAGCGATGCGATGCTCGGCGAGCGGTGCGGTGCGGTACTGCTCTCGGGGTCAGTGATGCGATGCTCGGCGGGTGGCCTTGTCGTCCTTTTCGTCGCTCATGGAGTCAAGAAAGGCGTTGAAATCCCACCTTCGTCGCCACTGTAAAGTACTGGGTTTCGGGCCTCATGACTCGGACGACGACATAAGAGAAGACGCGTTTATTCGTACTTCACATAAGACAAAGACAAACAGTAATGGCCGGCGGCCAACTATATACAGTACGGGGGGGGAGGCCCCTATTTCTATTGGCGGGTTTGAATTGCCCGCCAATGCTGCCATTGGTTCTTTACTGGCGAGCTCAGGAGCCTAGTCCCTATTGTTCTCAGAGAGCGAAGCTTGGCTTCCTTCGCCAGCTCCTACTCCTGAAGTCAGGACACAACAGTACCTAAATAAACCTTACATAAGAAGATAAGAGAAGCCAATGTTGAATCAGGCCAATGGCCCATTGTAAGGGATGAGAGAAATGAGTTACAAATTGACAAGCTCCAGTGATCAGAAAAGAATGTAAGTTTGGGCAGGACTGTACCTTAGGGAGAGAGGCTGCGCACTGTGGTAATTATTAGCAGCTGTAAGGTTTCATTATCAAAAAGGGAGTTTCAGCAGATAGATGATTCCTCTTACAGGATCCAGGAGAGTTCGTTTGGTGGCGGTGTGATGAATACTTCTCGAAGACGGCCCAGACAGCCTTCCTAGGCAGACATAATTATACAATGTGCAGCGAGGAATGAGTGGGAAGAAGGCTGCAGCTTTCTTTTATGAATGGTCATTTTATCTTTGTAAGTTTTGTGTTTTATTGCCGACGGCTTCAATGAGGGCTGTTTTCTGCTCTGCATACAGCCCGTGAGTGTAAAGACTGTCTTATCTATTAAATGAACTGTTTTTAGTAAAGATTCTCCTGCTGCTGGGAGCTGCGTCTGTGGATATATTGTTAATTTACAAGCTGAAGCAAACCCTCAAGGTCAGTCAGACCTGACACCCATCTAGTCCAACACTCTGTCACACAGTGGCCAAAAATACCAGGTGCCGTCAGGAGGTCCAGCAGTGGGGCCAGGACACTAGAAGCCCTCCTACTGTCACCCCCCGCCCCCCAGCACGAAGAATACAAAGCATCACTTGGCCTAAACTGAGAGTCCTTATCTATACCTTGTGGCTAATAGACACTGATGGACTTTTGCTCCATATGCTTATCTAATTCCCTCTTGAAGCTGTCCATGCTTGTAGACACCGCCACCTCCTGTGGCAGTGAATTCCATGTGTTAGTCACTCTTTGGGTGAAGAAGGACTTCCTTTTATCTGTTCTAACCTGACTGCTCAGCAATTTCATTGAGTGCCCATGAGTTCTTGGATTGTGAGAAAGGGAGAAAACTAATTCTTTCTCTACTTGCTCCATCCCATGCATAATCTTATAAACCTCGATCCTATCACCCCTCAGCCGTCGTTTTTCCAAGCTAAAGAGCCCCAAGCGCTTTAACCTTTCTTCATAGGGAAAGTGTTCCAACCCTTTGATCATTCTAGTTGCCCTATTCTGCACTTTTTCCAATGCTATAATATCCGTTCTAGGGCTCTTTTTGTAGCAGGAACGCCTTTGCATATTAGGTAACTCACGCCTAATTTAGCCAATCCTCCTGGAGCTTACATAGCTCTTCTGACAGGGGCTACTGTAAGCTCTTGGAGGATTTGCTACATTAGGGGTGTGTCACCTAATATGCAAAGGAGTTCCTGCTACAAAAGAGCCCTGATCGTTTCTGAGGTCGCACCCTTGATTTATACAGGGGCATCATGATACTGGCTGATTTGTTTTCGGTTCCCTTCCTAATAATCCCCAGCATAGCCTTGGCCTTTTTAAATTGCAGTTGCACACTGTCCTGACGTTTTGATTGAGTTATCTACTATGACTCCAAGATCTCTCTCTTGATCAGTCTCTGCCAGGTCAGACCCCATCAATATGTATTTATATTTAGGATTTTTGGCTCCAATGTGCTTTACTTTGCACTTGGCCACATTGAACTCCATTTGCCATGTTGACGCCACTCGCCCATCCCTGACAGATCCCTTTGGAGTGCCTCACAATCCTCCCTGGTTTTCAACTTCCTGTCATCTGCAAATTTAGCCATTTCACTGCTTACTCACAACTCCAAATCATTAATAAACAAATTTAAAAGCATTGGACCGAGTACTGATCCCTGTGGTACCCCACTGCTTACCACCCTCCACTGAGAAAATTGCCCATTTATACTCTGTTAGATATGAGACTCAAGCAGCACCTCTTAGAACGGTGAAGTCAGCGTTATTTACAGAGGTTAAGGCAAGATAGGATGACAGCAAAACTGGGGAGCAACAGGCACCTTTTTAAACAGTCCGGGCTTGGTAAGCCACACACATAAGTACAGAAAGGACCAATCACATTACAGAGATAAAAAACAATCATACTGTTTCCCTCCTGCACATTTCTTGTTTCCTGATTGGGCAACTGTGCAAAGTGTCCAATCAGTTTGTGATTATTAGGATACCAGGTTTCAATGGGAGCTGGAATCAAGCTCCTTCATTTATGTATCTCCATACATAACATCCTTCCCCCCCTAAGATGGAACAATCAAGGGTCATTCATAATCTTTTCAGTAAGAGGGAGGCTGTCATGTTCTTTGCAATCTTCTAACTGGCTCAGGCTGGGGAGCCGGTTCGGGGTCCCTCTTTCTTTGCTCTCTGCTGGGACCTGAGGGACTGTGGTCAGGAGTCGGGTTCTGCCCTGATTCTGCCTCGGAAACTGGCTCTGTTTCCCTGGTCTCCTCACCAACCTCACTCTGGAGAGGTCCTGCTTGCGTTGCAGTGGGAACGGGGACCATGCTAGGCTCAGGCTTGTCCTCGGTCTGTGAGTTGGCCCATCACTGTCGCAGCTGGTCTAGATGGCGCCTCAGCAGTCTGCCGTCTGCAGTTTGCACCACGTATAATAGAGTGCCAATCACTTTGGTGACTGCCACTGGTAGCCATAAGTGACCCTTGCCATAATTACGGGTGAGTACAGCATCCCCTCGTTTGAAAGACCTTGGAGTTGGTAAGGTCTCACTCTGTGGTAGTTTGGCTGACATCAAGTCAGGGTGGAGCCTGTTAAGCAGCGATGTCAGCCTGCATCCCATTAGCAGTTCAGCAGGGCTCCTCTCTATCACTGAGTGTGCGGTAATATTCTGATACAACATAAATGAGGCGAATCTCTGGCCCCAGTCCCCCTGCACAATCCACTTGAGGGACTCCTTCATGGTCCGCACCATCCTTTCAGCCTGACCATTTGTGGCTGGGTGGAAAGGTGCGGATGTTATGTGCCTGATCAAGTTGTTACTCAGGAACTCTTGGAACTCTTCAGATGTAAACTGAGTTCCATTATCCGAGACCAGAGTGTCAGGCAACCCATGGGTGGCAAACAGCTTACCCAGAGCTTTGATGTCTGAGGTTGAGGTCATGCGGGATATTAACACCACCTCCAACCATTTGGTGTAAGCATCGGCTTCCAGAAGGAAGACTTTCCCCTGGAACGGCCCCGCAAAATCTACATGAAGCCTCGACCAGGGCCTATGTGGAGTCTCCCAGTGATGAGTGGGAGCTCGTGGAGGATCAGGTCTGATCTCCTGGCAGGGCTTGCAAACCTTCACCCACTCCTCAATGTCCCAATCAATGTGGGGCCACCAAACATAGCTCCGGGCCAGAGCTTTCATTCGGACAATGCCCAGATGCCCTTCATGTAAAGTGATCAACACTCGGTCGGAGTTAAAATGGCGAGTTGACACACTCTGCAAATTGTGCAGGGTGAACGATAGCCCCTTTTGACCTTTTGGACCTTTTTCTGGTCCAACGCAGCACTCCCCAGGCGGGGGTGGTGGTGGCAAGCAAGCAGCCAAGTCCAAGCGGGAGTTGAGATTGGCATGGGCAGGCTTCGGAGGAAGTCTGTTTATGCTTTGATCCCCTCCCACGAAGCGGGCAGTTGCGAGACAACACTACAGGAGCTAATCGGGCTGACAATTCAGCATAAACCTATCATCTACCGACCTCTTTACCATCAAAGACAACATTAAGTTAAGAAGAAGCAATGTGAAACCCCGAGATTGAACTGTAAGGTAACAAAGAACTTTTGCTTACCGGTTTGAAGACAGAGAGCGATTTGAATCAAGTGGCTTAGCATACAAAAGCGTTTCTGATGTAATCCGCTTTGTTTGGAACTGAAAGAAGCTTTCTAGAACGTGAAAATAGCGAAAAAGAAACTTTTGTTTTGCATTCCTGTGGTCAGCTAGAGATAAACTGTGAGCTGTAAAAACGAAAGTGATGTGAATCTGTGCTACCAAAAACAAGTTCCAGCTGAGAAAAGACGAGTTTGGGGCAAGAGAGGCATTTCAAAAGACTGAGTCACCAGAAGGAGTAGGAAGAGTTAGTGCGCTGCACAGGAAGTTGGATTTTTGGGACGGACACCAAACCGGAAGTTACAAAATTGCCTGCTCTTGCCAAAAAACCATAGAGAAATTGCGCCCGCCATTTTGAGGAGGACTAATTTTTTAAAATTGATTTTGAACTATAAAATTAAAGAGAAGAAACATATAAAGGCGGCGGTTTGACGGAACATATAGAAGAAAAGAGACTTGGTGATATTTAAAAGTTTTCAAAACGGTTTTGAGGCCAAGACAAAGGGCCACCTCTACATCAAGTCCCAGAATGGCAGCAAAGGATAAAAAAGAATGGCAGGCAGCAATAGAGGCTATGGAGAGGAGGATGATGGAGGCAGTGCAGAATCTTGGAAAACAAATGGAATTACAGGCCAAACAAATGGAACTACAGATGAAACAACAAATGGAAAAGCAATTGGAGCAAATAGAACAAGTACAAGTGCAAGTACAAGAGAAGATTAAGGCAGATATGAAAGAACTGGTCCTAGCAGAAGTGGCAGAGTTTAAAAAAGATACAGAAGAAGTCAAAAAAGAAGTCCAAGGTTTAGCAGCTAAGTCGACGGAGCTAGAACAAAAAATTAAAAATACCCTCCAGGAGAACACAAGGTTAGAATCCATGATGGAGTACAGAGCTACACAAAACCACCTGAGGCTAAGAGGAATTGAGGAGGCAGAAGACCAAGATATACGCACGTTGGTAATAACAACATTGACGGCATATATTGGTGAGGATCAAGGAGATCTAGACTCAGATTTCAACTTAATTTGCAGAGTGAACTCAAAGTATGCTCAGAGGAAAAAATTACCCAGAGATGTCATTGTGCAGTTTGTGACAAGAAAAATGAAAGAGGATATTTTCAAGAAGCAATTCACACAACCGTTGGAAATAGACGGCAAAAAGATAATAATATTAAGAGAAATCCTAAGGGTGATGTTGCAAGACAGAAAGAAATACAAAAAATTGGTCGACAAATTAAAGGCAATGGGAATTAGATTCAGATGGGAAATACCTCAAGGATTGTCATTTACATACAACTCAGTGAGATTCACGATTAAATCAGAAGGAGACCTGTATGGGTTTAAAGAAAACAATTCTGAAGAGTTTTTGGATATATAAATCAAGACACCATGGATTACAAATTGCTATCTTGGAATGTAAATGGACTTAATTCACCTAACAAAAGAAAATTAGTAAATCATTGGCTGGAAAAACAAAAGAGCAATATAACTTGTTTGCAGGAAACTCATATTAGAAAACAGGACTATAAATATGTGATAAATAAGAAATTGGGAGAAGTATTTTTTTCACTAGTGACTAAAAAGAATAAAGGAACAGTGATCTACATTAAAAAAGAATTGGAACCCAAGCAAATTTTTGTGGACAATGATGGGAGGTATATTGGAGTAGAAATAATGTTACACAGGAAGAAGACTTTGATTGTAAATCTGTATGCACCCAATGGAGCTAAAGAAAATTTTTTCAAAGATTTGACAAAGGAGATGGAACAATTAACTTATGATCAGGTAATCTTCGCAGGAGATTTTAATGGTACAGTGAACAACTTATTGGACAGACGTTCTAAAAAAATTAGAGATGCGGCGAGGAAATTACCAAAAAAAATTTTAAACTGATGAGACAAGAGAAACTGGAAGATGTTTGGAGAAAATGGAATCCCAAAGCAAAAGACTATACTTTTTACTCCAATACACATGACTCTTTCTCAAGGATTGATATGATTTGGATGTCGGAGGAGTTGGCTTTGAAGACTCAAAAGATTGAAATCTTAACAAAAAATAACTCTGACCACAGCCCCTTACTTTGGATGTCGAGAAAAAAACCCAAACAATTATATTGGAAAATTAATGAGGACTTATTAGACAGAAAAACAGTTAATGAGACATTGTGTAGGGAAACACAGAACTTTTTTGAAACAAATTTGAACAAAGGTACGGAGTTACAAATTGTGTGGGATGCATATAAAGCGGTCATAAGGGGACTGCTTATTTCATTAAACACTAAAGATAGAAAGCAAAGACTGCAACAACAAAATGATTTACAGGAAAAGATCCGACAGAAAGAAAAAGAGTTAAAGAAAAAGCCAGGGAAGAAAAAGATTATAAGAGAAATTCACATGTTACAAGACCAGCTAAATGTATTGTCAAATCGAGAATTGTATTGGAATTTAAAGAAGTTACAGCAGAAATCGTTTGAGGGTGCTAATAAACCTGGAAAGTTTTTAGCATGGCAACTGAAAAATAGACGTGAAAGAAATTTTATAAACAAAATAATAGAAGACGGAAAGGATATTGTGGACTTGAATGGCTTAAAGAGAGTCTTTTTCAATTTCTATGCCAAATTGTTTCAAAAGAAATGTATTGATTCACAGAAACTTAAGAAATATTTGGAGAATATTGAAGTCCCAACATTGGGACAACAAATGAAAGAAGTGCTTAATGGTCCAATTAAAAATGAAGAAATTGTCAGTGCGATAGAAGAAGCAAAATTGGGGAAAGCTCCAGGTCCAGATGGATTTACTGCAAAATTTTACAAAAAATTAAAGAATGAGCTAACCCCAATTTTTGTACTTTTGTCAAATGAAATAAGGGAGACCAAACGGATTCCAGAGTCATGGAAAGAAGCAAATATCTCGCTTATACCCAAAGAAGGTTTAGACCTAAGTAATGTGAAGAATTATAGACCAATATCCCTCCTAAATAATGATTATAAACTGTTTGCTAAAGTAATTTCTGAAAGGTTGAAAAATTATTTGAAAGATGTTATAACAGAAGAACAAGCTGGTTTTCTACCGAATAGACAAATTAGAGACAATTTAAGAGTGGTGATAGATGCAATTGAATATTGTGATAAACACCATGAAAAAGAAGTTGGATTTCTCTTCTTGGATGCGGAAAAAGCTTTTGATCATTTGAATTGGGACTTTATGCTGCAAGTGATAGAGAAAATGGAAATAGGTCAATCTTTTTAAAACATGATTATTGTAATCTATTCAGACCAAAAAGCGGCATTGAACGTTAATAAAGAAAAAACGGAATATTTTAAAGTGCGAAAAGGGACCAGACAAGGCTGCCCCCTATCTCCACTATTGTTTATTTGGATATTGAAAGTATTATTGGGGAAAATAAAAGAAGACAAGAATATTAAAGGACTGACATTGAGAGGCTTTACATATAAATATAGAGCCTTTGCGGATGATGTAATGTTTATGATTCAAGATCCATTAGAGAATATACCACGACTGATGCAAAAAATTAAAGATTTTGGAGACTTGGCCGGTTTTTATGTTAACAAAAGTAAAACAAAGGTGATGTGTAAAAATATGACGAAACAGAAGCAAATGGAGCTCCAGGAGAAAATCCAATGTGAAGTGGTTACAAAGACAAAGTATTTAGGGATTGAATTGATTATGAAAAATATAGATCTTTTTAAAAATAATTATGAAAAAATTTGGTATAAGATTCAACAAGATATGAAAAAATGGGACACTTTGAATCTATCACTAATGGGAAGGATTGCAACAGTTAAAATGAATATTTTGCCTCGGTTAATGTTTTTGTTTCAGACTATCCCAATACTACGACAAAGTAAGATATTGGATGGATGGCAGAAAGAAATATCAAAATTTGTGTGGGCAGGAAGAAAACCAAGAATTAAAATGAAAATTTTATGTGACGCTAAGGAAAGAGGAGGACTTCAACTACCAAATCTTAGACTTTATTACGATGCTATCTGCTTAACGTGGATAGAACAATGGATTAACCTTGAAAATATGAAGTTGTTGGCGTTAGAAGGACATGATAACAAGTTTGGATGGCATGCATATTTATGGTACGAAAAATCAAAAATCGATAAATTTTTTAAACACCACTTTATTAGGCGATCACTGTTCGAGACTTGGATGAGATACAAAAAATTCTTTTATGAAGAACGACCATTTTGGATAGTGCCAGCAGAAGTGATCAAACCATATTCGAGACATAAAGGACTAGATTGGTTACTGTACAGAAATCTTTTAAAACCTGATGGGAAAAGTTTTGTTATGAGAGATAGAGAAGATGTGGAATTTGATTATGATTGGTTGAATTATAGACAGATCTATGATTTGTTTAAAACTGATAAGAGAAAATACGGCTTTAGGGCAAAGAATAATGAAATTGAGAATATATAGGTGGAAAAGGGAAAAAAAATGATCTCAAAAATATATAAGGTTTTACTGAAGTGGTATACAGAAGATGAAATTATAAAAGAACAAATGATAAAATGGGCGGTAAATGTAAATAATGAAATAACTATGGCATCATGGGAATGTTTGTGGAAAAAGTCAATGAAAATTTCAACTTGTGTTAATGTTAAAGAGAATTGTTACAAAATGATGTATAGATGGTATATGACTCCAAAGAAAATTGCTAATATAAATGAGAGTATGTCTAGCAAATATTGGAAATGTAGAAAGAAAGAGGGCTCATTTTACCATATGTGGTGGACTTGTGATAAAGCCATGAGTTATTGGTCAGAGATTCATAACGAAATACAGAAGATTTTGAAATGTACTTTTAAGAAAGATCCACAGATCTTGTTGTTAGGTCTTAAACTGGAAGAAATAAATGTAACCAAGAGAACATTGTTATGGTACTTGGTCACAGCAGCTAGAATGACTTATGCACAATTCTGGAAACAAGAAAAGATTCCTGAAATATGGGAATGGATTAAGAAGATGCTTTTTATGGCTGAAATGGACAAAATGACAAGAAAGCTTAATAACGAAGAAGATGAAGCATTTTTTGAAGAATGGAAAGATTTTAAAGACTATCTTGAGAAAAATTGGGATGTTAAAAATAGATTGATTTGCTTTGACAGTTATTAAGGAGAAAATAAGAAAAAGAATGATATGATTGCTAAAATGTTACCTAATTTGACAATGGAAATGACATATTTTGTGAATGGTAATTAGATAATAGAGTTTATAAGGGGGTAAGAACATTGCGGGAAGCCTTGTACTGGGGGGAGTGGGGAGAAAAGAAACAAGGTATGTGATATCTATAAGATAAAATTTTAACTATGTGAAACATATCCTATAATAAAATGTTTTTTTAAAAAAAAACATTTGTTTTTGCAAGTTAGGAGGCACCACCACCCAGTTTCCCCAAAGCAAACAGCCCTTGTGAACTGACAGCTCTTTTTGTCTACTAGAGTAAGGCTGAAATTCATTAGGTAACCGATCCGCCGGCCATCCCCTCCACACCCAGTTCAAAACTCTGGCGATAGTGGAGTCTTTCGCTGAGCCCGCTGCAATGTCTGAAGTGTGCATGGGTGGCTGAGGTAGTTCCTCGATAGCTAGAACCTCCGAGACAGGAGCAAGGTCTAGAGCCAGCCGATAGATAGGACACCAGCTCAGGGCACTGTGTGTCCAATTGCCTTTGCAAGCCGAAGAACTAGTTCAAAGTCATATGCCACCAAAAACATTGTCCATCTCAACATGCGGGGTGACAGAATCTGTGGAGTCTCGCGAATCGACACAAATAGTCCAAGTGGTTTATGACCATGAGGAATCTATGCCAATATAAGAAGTCATGGTGCTTTCTGTATGGCCGCAACCTTGCCCTCTGTAGGGTGAACCCCATGTTGATCTATGAAGAACCCTAAGAATTCCACTCTGGGCACCTCAAAATGACATTTGCTCTTTTTAACCTTTAAACCAGCCTCTTGAAACTTTCCCAGAACCTCTTGGATTCGATCTGCCAATTCCGTTTCGTTAGCCCCTGCAATAAAAACATCGTTGAAATACGGAACCACACCTGGCAGATCCCTTGAAAGGCCCTCCATCAGCCCTTGGAAAAATACCTGGGGCCACGTTCACCCCAAATTGTAATATGTTTGCCTTGAACGCAGCCCTGTGTGTCGCAATTGTCTGTGCTTCGGCTGCACATTGATCTACCGGTAGCTGTTGGTAAACTTGCGCAAGATCTAATTTTGCAAATACCTTGCCCCCTGTGAGGGATGCCAATACATGACTGATAATTGGTACAGGAGAGGAGTGCTGTTGCAATGCTTTATTAATCGTACACTTGTAATTGGCGCAGATCCTAACAGACCCATCAGGCTTAATAGGCATAACAATAGGAGTTTCCCATTTTGCATGCAGTTCAAGTACCACTTGAGTGACCAGTTTGTCCAACTCCGCCTCAATTCGCAGTTTGAGTGAAATATGCACCCTTCTGTAATTCAAACGTATAGGCTTTACCATAAGGTCTAAATCAAATGAAATTGGCGGGCACATATATTTTCCCAGTGACCCGTCAAATACCTCAGGGAACTCTGCATGAAGAGAACTCAATTTATTCACACATATTTGGTCGACCCCTGTCACAGCAATACCAAAGACCTCGAACCAGTCCAAACCCAACAAGCTGGTTAGGCATCCCTCAGCCACCAAGAGACTCAACGTCTCTCTAAAACCTTTAAATTGTACCTCGAACTCAGCGTCACCTGCCATAGGAATATGCCGCCCCTGAAAATCGGAAAGGTGAACCAGGCTGGGCGCCAAACGGTGGCGGCTCCTTCTGGGAAAGACGTGCTGTAGGGTTTCCGATGAGATGATGGTCTTAGCCGATCCTGAGTAGACCTCCATCTTGCACGGCATCCCGTCCAGCAACAGGGTCACATAGATTTTCTTCCGGGCCCTGGGTCTGGTGTTCAAGACAGTCATGGGGCAGGAACAGCAGGTGGTTTTTTTGCAGTCAACAGGTCCCTAACCGCTGATCCCTTTCGCCTTACAACGCTGTCGAGGTGACTGCTTCTTCCCCTTTGCTTGGCACACTTTAGTGATATAACCCCGCTTGTCACATGCTTGACAACGGAGGTCACGAGCCCAGCACTGATTCCGCTTATGGGCTCCACCGCAAGCCTGGCACAGGCACCGCAAGCCTGGCACTGCAAGCCTGGCACAGGCTTGTTTGGGCACTGTTTTTGCTGGGGTCGGCTGGGGCCTCACTGCACGAGCCTTGTGGACCGGCTCGTCCTCACCGTCGGAGTCGGTCTCAGAGTCATGATGGATTGCCTTCCCATCCGCGGTTGGGGTGGACTGCCAGCCTGTCTCACCTCCTTTGTCGACCCTTTTGCAGCTTCAGCTGTGATGGCCTCAGCGTAGGCCATGGCATAGGTCAGCTCCGTTGTAGCAAAAAGTCTCCACTGCGGCTTTTTGCTTCAAAGGCCACAGACCAATCTATTGAGTAGTGCCACTTCCAGGTCAGGAAAATTACAGGTCCAGGCTGCTTTCCTCAGTGCTGTGATGAACTCAGCTATCGTCTCACTCGGCCCCTGGTCCCGTTTGTAGAAGGCATGCCGGCAGGCAATCTGCGATGGCTTGAGCACAAAGTTATTTTTAATATCAGCGTCAATCAGCTTGTTAGTGATATCAGGGTCAATGGTCACCCGCCAAAATTAAATACGACTGCAGTTCTGGTTCTGCTTTATGCGGATGATGCAGTTATTCTATCATTTACATGGATTGGTCTTATACATCTCCTACTGTTCCTGGAACATTATGGAGGTAATGGAGGTAACCTGTTTGGGTGCTCATAGAATTTGGCCCACTGGTCCAATTGTTTTGGGACAAGGGGTTTTACGTGGGGAGAGGCTCCCGAAGATACTCTGAAAATTTGGATCCTCTCCCTCAAACCCCCTCCCCCCCAGAGCCACTAACAGCACTATGGGAAAAAGGTAACTTTTATTCCCAACATAGAGAACAATGGAGGGGATGGGGGCAACCTGTTTGGGGGCCTGTAGAATTGGACCCCCTGGTCCAATATTCTTTTAACCTGGTGAGTATTTTGTGGAGAGGCCCCCACAGCTACTCAAAGAGTTTGGAATCTCTCCCTCAAACCCCCTCCCCTCCAGCTCCCAGAATACATCCTATGTTTTTGCCTTTGACTTCAAAGGCCCCTAGGATATAATGGGGCCGAATTGCCACCCAATTTCTGCACCAATTTGGCAGCAAGCTGATTCAGATCAGAGAATCCAAATTGGCCCAGAGCTGCCCGAAAGAGCCCCGAATGGGCCATTTTCGGTGGTGCATTCAGTTCAGACGAACCAAATGCACACACGTAGTCCCCTCATATCAGAGAAGTTAACTCTTTTAAAGTTAAAAGTGGTTGTGTCAGTCTTTTTGGGCAACTCCCTATTTATACAAATGTTAAACTCAATAACATTATGGTCACTGTTCCCAAGCTGTGCAATCACTTTTACATCTCTCATCAGGTCTTGGGCATTACTTAGGACCAAATCCAGGATCGCCTCTCCCCTGGTAGGTTCTGTGACCATCTGTTCCATAGCACAGTCTTCTTGTCTGAGGGCCCTGAAATCTTACACATGGGCTGTGGGGATTGAGGCCAGAGGTCTCAAAGGATGGAGCCAGTGTTAAAGAGGCCAACTCCTTGATCTTTCGGTCGACCTTGACATTAAATGGATGGGATTTCAAGGAAATCATCTCTCTTAATTTTGAGACAAAAATTTGGAATGTGTTGCATAAAGTTTTTGCTTTTAGAAAAACAGATAAAGATGTTTGAGGCAGTATTGTCAATGTCTTTGGGAACCAGACTGTGAATTATAAAAGATTTGGACAACAATAATCACTTGCAAAACTTCATTTTCACCGCAAGCCAAAACCTCATGATTGTCTTATGTGATGGTACATCTTGGGGTGCCAATACATTCCTGGTGACCGTTGAAAACTTTGCATAGGCAAAGTCTCACAGAACGGTGTTATTGGTACCATGATGCCATTTCTAGGCAGAAACCTGGAAGTGACAACACAGCCTACTGCAATCCTCAAGAATTCCCACAAATCTCAGTGGTAAAAACCATAGCGATCAGTGGGATTTTGAGTCCTGGGTAATCACTGATGTCACCCCCCTTCCCATTTCCCCCACCACCACCATTGAATCGATCAGTGTCAGCAGATTTCCCATTGAAAGCTGGCAACTGGCAACCCTAGGCACATCTCGAACACCCCCACACCCCCACAGGTAACTCATCTTCTCTCCCCTTCAGGGTTGGAGTCCTCTCTGCATTTCAGCTCAAGACAGACATGGGGTCACCCAGAGGGATCATGCCATCGGTGTGAATGACTTACTCAAGTGTGCTGGCATGGCATGGAGAGAAAATGTATCCGATCTTTCCCAAAGGGCCACTTTGAAAGTGGGGGAAGCTGCTTGTAAAGATTCCTTTTACCCCCAAATATCTGGGCATAGTAGATAATTAGGGCCAAATCAGAAGTTGGGGTGAACAGCCGAGAACAGCAACTTCTGTCGGCTTCTTAATATTCTCCAGAATGTCCTCCCAGTCAGTCCCCCATTTCTCACCCCCACTTAATTTTCTTGTAGTTGGTGCAAGTAGTCTCTGCATGATAATTTTGTGTCACTCTTTTTTTATATACGAGACACCAGCAGAGGCAGGGGGAGTTGTAAGTTGGGATGTGTGGTCCTTTCTGAATTCATTTTCATCATACCAGGTTTCAGAGTTACCTTTTGTGCAGAATCTAGAATCCCTAGTCAGGCCAGTAGCCCTGGGAGGGAGGGGGTTTGAGGGCAATGCCCCCTCACCAATGTCCCCTGCCATCTCCCTCCTGGTCCCCTCTCTCCCCTCTCCAGCCCGTATGAGCTCCCACATGGGCCTGGAGATGTCCTCAAGAATGGCGGCATCCCAACAAAACCTGTCTCCCGCACTGACCCACCTCTGAGGCTTGTAGTGTCTGCTCCACTGTGGTTCTGAATACCCCCTCCCCTGCCAGCCTCCCACGTTTCCCAAAGGTAGGCAGAGCATTTCCTGGGGTGGCTCTCTCTGGTGCTCTGGGTGCTCCGCCTCTTCTCCAAGATGAAATGAAACCACGCATGTGTGAATAAGAGAAAGGAAAGAGAGAGAGAGAGAGTCCAAGACCATGTCTGCATGGAGGGAGGGTGGGTGTGAAGCTGGTGAAACCGGCAGGCAGGACAAAGAGGGGCCTCCAGGGCTATGGGCACTCATCTGGCTCCCTCCCTTTTTTCTGGGCTTGTTGCTGGTGTCATGTGACCGTATTCTACTGGACCTGCCTCCTCCACGGTGAGCCGGGCAGTTGGATGCTAAGGCAGAGCAGCGGGAGCCGGCTTTGGTTGGGGCATGTTTGTGTGTACTTAATTAAATTAGGACCCCATGTGCCCCCCCAATTTCTGACTACAGGCCTGCCCCAAGTTTCTACTTGTGAATCTACACCACTCACAGTTTCAGAGGACAGACTGTGATATAAAGATATATTTGTACATTACAGGCAAGTACTTCAAGGTGGTTCAGTCATGCATGTGCGCCATTTCATTGTGCATCCCTTGAAAACTCTTGATGGGGTAGTATACCTTCCCCCCACCTTTTGCAATGCACATGCAGTTGTGTGTTCCCTGCTGGGAATTCATTTTGCATGAATTCAAATGTGGACCATGTTGTCTGAGGAGGCTGCAACCTTCCCTCTCAATGCCATTTTCCTGCCCTCAGTTGAAAGATTTCACATGCGGGGCAAACTCTGTCCTCAAGCTGGCCGATTGACCTTATACCTGACTTTCTCTACCTCAGAGGGTTCTTGTGATGAGGAATAAAGGGATGATGGGAGATGCATGAAGAGTGCCTTAAGCTCCTTAGAAGAAGGGTGGCATAAAAATGTACCCAAAAAAACGATATACCAAATGGGTCTGGGTTGCCGGAAACCTGTTATATCTCACGTTACTGTGGTGGAATCTGCATTGGTATTTTCAACTACTTTGGCCTCACTCTCGCCCTGTCTCCAAAACAGATGTCCACATGTCTTTAGGTTTCACTCTCCTACTGCACTGTTATAATTTCTGCTGTCTGCATTATTTTATTGCCCTATGGTTTCGGCTCCGTCGTGATTGTGGCTTCTCTCTGGCTCAACCGGATGTGGTTAAAAGCACTCTAAGCCCCACCACCCCCGCCCCAGCGCTAATCGGAGTCTTTTCTGCTATGTTTACCTTCTGACGGCACATAAAGGAATGTAAGAAACTTTTGCCTTCCTTGACAAGCTAAGAGAGAATGATTTTATCTTGTTTTGTGATTTTATATTGCCTGAAACGTTAGATAAAGATCCCTTCTACATACATGCATACATTCTGCAAACAAAACACCCAGTCTTTACATGGTTTTTTTTGGCTATTTTGGCTATTTTTTCATTCTTGTTTAAACCAAAAGCTGGGCAAAACTGAAAACTGAGAAAATCCTTCTCCTTGAATGAAAGGAGAAGTTTATAGCTTGTTGGCTTATTGCCTTAAGTAATTTATTTGTAAAGCTAATGGGTGCCAGCAAACGCCGGGTGTGCTAGAGAACAGTGAGAAGAGCAACAACATTCTCAGCCAGCAAGCAGAAAAAAATAGCAGATCATATCACTTTGAAACAAGTATCACACACTATAAAGACAGACGTAGGTCGAATCTGCATTAGCATTTTTAAATCAGTCACATGCTGCTGTGACGCCATCTTTCTCCATGCTTGTTTTAATGTTGTTTGGAGAAGATGCTTCTAAAGCAGTGCGGAGGTGCAATGACAGTGGAGCCACCCCGAAAGGAAGATAAACATATGTGGACGTGCGAAACGATGCTAGCACAGTTGAGGTTTGAAAATGACACCAAATGTGGACAGCTTTTTTGAAGGCGAAGTCAACAGGCTGGGACACACCGGTGGGAAAGACAAATGCAGATTCAGCCATAGTCAAGACTGCTTTAAAAATGAAGATGCAGATTCGGCCTGTGTCTCCCTGATTCCCCTGGGGCTGATCATGCCTAGAGCTGATCCGAGCTCTCCCGTGGATACATCACAGAAGGTGCCTCAGCTACTTTGCATTAACTGACCCCTGTTTGCAGGAAGCTGTTATGGGCATGCAAAAATACTCACACACTGAATATGATGCATTTGCTATGTCACTTTGTATTGATTATGGTACAGTGAGGATTTATCTTGGACATCAGATTGTCGCTAACTTCGGCCTCATTGTCTGCTCCCCCCCTTTGTCCCCCTCATCGCCTCCCTCCCCAGAGAAGGAAACCCAGGAGTCCTAAGAGCCAGGCTTTCTATGTTCGGTTTCCTTGGCCCCCAACCTTCTTTTCCTCATCCAGGAATGGTGGAGCCCCAAAAGTGGAGAATTTGGACTCCCCTATCTACACATTCCCGACACCATTGGTGCACTTTCGTTTTTTGAAGCTGATTTTCACGTTCTTGGGGGATAAGTCTGCATCTGGAAGTGGAACGAAACATGTGTTTGGTGTTGTACATCCTTGGAAATAGATTACAAATTCGTCTTCCAAAAAATCTGTGAAAGAAAAAAAAAAAAGAACATCAAGATGGGTCTCTTTCTCCAGAGCCCCGAGGGTAGGATTGATCAGAATGGGAAGTGTGACTCTAGCAAGCCCTGAAGATGGAGACTTTTCTCCTGCTCAGTACCTTAGCCTTACACTTCTAGTCCTCCAGTGCCTTTCCTTCCCTTTTGAGCCGTTTGTATGAGTTTGGCAAAGGCTGCTGGAGAGGTATGCTGCCACAGCGGAAGGCAGGGGCCGGTCAGAACTGAAGACGTGGCTAGCTTCCAAACAGAAAGGCAGGGGAGCAGTCTCGGGTTGCCTGCCTTCAGGAATTACAACAGATATCCAGACTACTCAGAACACCTCCATTGAAGAAAATGGCAGCTTTCACACCTGGGCTCTTCCAAGGTCCCTCCCCTCTCCAAACTCCGCACTCCCCAAACTGCATCCCTGCATCTAAAAGAGTTCCCCAAACCTGAATAGGTAAGCCTAAACCAGTCTCGAGTCTTCCACAGCCTGCCCCTATGCATCTGGGATGTGGCCTTGAAGTGTGGCATCCAAAGGCAATGAAGCATTAATATAGTCTGCAGGTATGCAGAGGATTTTTTCTCCTCATGATGACGTTCCTTCTCTATACAACTTTACAAACTCCACACCAAGCCTCCATCATGAACAGCCCTGAGCTGAGGCCCCCTGCCTGGCCACGCCAGAACACTCAAACCCCCCCGCCCATTAGATCTTGTTTTAGGCATCCCTACTCGTCTAAGAAGCATTTTGGGGAGAGAAGAATGGGATAGCGGGAGAGATGAGGAGCCCACTGCCCTGCCTGCCCGTCTTCTCTGCGATTTAAAGCTCCAGGCTCCCAGGAGGGGAGAGGGGGTCTGGGAAAGAAAGGGGGAGTGAGGGGAGCAGGGAGTGGATGGGAAGCGAGCGTGCAGGCGGGAGAGTTTGGGGCAGGGCAGATTTGGGGAATAAGGTGGAAGGGGATGCTGTGGTTCCTCACCCACATTCCGTGGGTCTCTTTCTCTGAATCCCTCTTGAGTAACTTGGAGGGAATCCACAAAGCTTCTTTACGCTGCTGAGATTTCACCTCATGACAGTCACCCCCTTCTTCCTTGCCACGGGCAACCCTCCTTTGGTGCGATCATTGTTGACATTCGTGAAAACTGGGACAATGCTATGTTGAAGCTTCCTTGTTATAGTACATTTTTAAAAAAAAAGAAAAAGAAAATCAGCAGTACAGAAAAGGGAAAGTGGTTGGCTGAGTGCAAGCAAAAGCAGACCGCAAAGACCTGTACTTTTCCACTGTGGTGGGGAAAGAAAGTAGGCATAGAAGGGGCGGGAGTAGAGATAGTCTGAGACTCTGCAGTGCAGCTGTGGTTTAGAATAATCCAGGGGTCTGACAGAGTATAAGGGAGCTGCCTGTGGTCACATGAAATTAGTCTCCTCTTTTTTGGCTCAGTCCCTGGATATCCTTTGCCTAAAGTAGCCCTCCAGGGGGAGCAGAACCCAATTGACTCACGTTCACAGACACTGGATATATGATCGAATCTGCATCTGCATTTTTAAATCAGTTCCGTGCTGCTGTGATGCCATCTTTCTCTATGCTTGTTTGAATGTTGTTTGGAGAAGATTCCTTTAAAGCAGGGCAGAGGTGGAATGATAGTGGAGCCGCCCCGAAAGGATGCTAAACATATGTGGACCTGTGAAAGTATGTTAGCACTGTTGAGGTGTGAAAACGACACCAAATATGGACAACTTTTTTGAAGATGGAGTCAAAAAGCAGGGACACTGGTGGGAAAGACAAATGCAGATTCGGCCTATGACACAGACAAAGCTGTTCTTTCTCACATTAAAAGACTCGCATGCACCCATCAACTCTTTGTAACTTACAGAGGCAAGTCAGCTCACCTATGGAGACGTTAAGACCTGCCTCAAGGCATTTGGTCTCCCCGCCGGTGCAATTGATGGTCTCCTCTCCTGGGCATCCCTCTGAATCTAAGGCAAAGCAGGCTGGGCATTCCACCCCATTGGGGGGATATTCCCCATGCTTGGGCACTGCAACAATAAACCCAGTTAGATCATGGTTCCATCCCACCCTTATGACTGCTTTTAAGAAACTTTATTTATGAATTAATAACACAAAAATAGAGTGGAAGGAACCGAAACAGAGGGTTAGGCTGAAGCAGAACAATTGCAATAATCCAGAGCACGGTTTTAGTAACAGCCCTTGATTAGGAAGAGGGCCATCCAGATCGAAATTCCTGCTTGACCATGAAGGACTGAGTTCAGGGGTCCCCAACGTGGTGCCCATGGCTGCCAGAACAGCAGCCAATACCTTCCTGTATGTCCATGAAGTGTTTTATAAAAGTAGGTGGGGCCTAAGACTTGGGAACCCTATGCGCCACCTACTTTTATGAAACACTTGATGGGCATACAGGCAGGTATTGGCTGCTGTTCTAGCAGCCATGAGCATCACACTGGGGCAGGGGGTGGGTCGTAGTTTTCCAGGTGTAGGAGCGGGTCAATGATGCTGTGAGCAGCATCCCTGCAGTGCTAGTCACTTCTGTGTGATACCACCATGTTCGGGAGGTCGTGCTGGGTCCTGGTTGTTGGGGGCAGGATTTCCCCTCTATTCAGCTGGCTGGTGGCAGGAAGGAGCCCATGAAATTTGGGGATTCCCTGCTCCCACCCAGAGGCAGGTGACCCTCATGGAGCCAGACGGGGCTGTTCCCCAGCAGGGCTTCCGAGGTGGCCCTGAAGATCTGGTTGGCTATGCTGATTAAAATCACATTGCTTCAACTGTGGCTGCAGCCACCATGTTTTTCATCTTCTCTCTCTCGCCCTCCCTCTCCGAGTGTATCTTTAGTTTCCTCTCTTCTCCTCTGCTCTTGGGCTTCCTCCCAGGAGTGTGGCCTTACCTCCGCGGCAGGCATTTTTTGGTTACCCCCGCTACCCTGTTTAAAAATGCCCAAGGTGCTCAGAGGCTCGAAAAGTTTGGGGACCCCTCTTCTGGTAACTCACTCTCTCCGCCCAGACTCCCTGATAGGGTTGCTGGGGAGATTAACTGGAGTAAAGAAGAATCATGTCTACTGCCTTCTGTGCGATTTCAAAATAAAAGACATTTCTGTTTCAGGACTAGAGACTGTACTTAAGTGGGGGTTGGCCCAACCAGTTCGGAGAGTGAAGGAGTTTCCTATCCCCTAGCAACAAGTGCATACCTTCGTTTCCCATTTAATCATGAATGCCCAGCATCCTGTCCTTATTAATATTTGAATTTTAGTTCCGCAACATTCTATGGTTGTCATAATTGATTGGGCACAAGAACTGGCAGTCCACCCGCCCACATCAGCCCCGGCCAGTGTCTTTGGCTCAGCCTCCTTTGGTCCCCTGACAGGAGAGGACTGTCTGCAGAGTGATTTCACTGACGGGCCGTCAAGGCTGAGGCAGGTGAGAGAAGCCGGTTCCGCCCCCCAAAATGTCCTCTGGGCCTTCTATTGGCCCAGTAGGCCCAGAGAAGCCCATTCCTCCCCCGCACACACACACACCATCCTCTGGGCCTTCTATGGGCCCAGTAGGCCCAGGCAAGCCTGTTCCACACCCCACACACCATCCTTTCGGCCTTCTATGGGCCCAGTAGGCCCAGGCAAGCCCGTTCCGCCCCCACACACCATCCTCTGGGCCTTCTATGGGCCCAGTAGGCACAGACAAGCCTGTTCTGCCCCCCATCCTCTGGGCCTTCTATGGGCCCAGTAGGCCCAAAGAAGCCCATTCTGCCCCCCACACACACCATCCTCTGGGCTTTCTCAGAGCCCAGTAGGCCCAGAGAAGCCCCTTCCGCCCCTACACAAATACAGACCATCCTCTTGGCCTTCTCAGAGCCCAGTAGGCCCAGAGAAGCCCATTCTGCCCCCCCCATCCTCTGGGCCTTCTTTGAGCCCAGTAGGCCCAGAGAAGCCCGTTCTGCCCCCACACACATACCATCCCCTTGGCCTTCTCAGAGCCCAGTAGGCCCAGAGAAGCCCGACCCGCCCCCCATCCTCTGGGCCTTCTATGGGCCCAGTAGGCCCAGGCAAGCCCATTCTAGCCCCCCCACCCCATCCTCTGGGCCATCTATGGGCACAGTAGGACCAGGCAAGCCCCTTCCACCCCCCAATCTCTGGCCCTTCTATGGGTCCACTAGGCCCAGACAAGGCCATTTCAGCCCCCTGACACCATCCTCTGGGCCTTCTCTTAGCCCAGTATGCCCAGAGAAGCCCGTTTTGCCCACCCCACAATCCTCTGGGCCTTCTGAGAACCCAGTAGGCCCAGAGAAGCCCATTCCACCCCTCTTCCCTGCCATTCCCCCTTTCCTTCCTTCCTCTCTCCTTCTTTCTTTCACTCTTCCCTCTCTTCCTTCCTTCGTTCGTTCGTTCGTTCCTTCCTTCCTCCAACCCTCCCTCCCTTCCACCTTCCCACCCTCCCTTCCTTTCTAGGGCCCATTGTCTTCCTCCACAATGGGCTTTGCTCCCTAGTTCCATATAAAGGAGAGGCACTTACTTGAAATGGTCATGTTGTTGCACTGGTCAGTGTAGCAGCACTGGACAGCAAAACGACTAGTCCCACCATCTGATGTAGTAAAGGTTACGTAGTTGTGCAAGCAGAAATGGGCTGAAGCACATTTTCTGAATTGCACGAGGTATTTCCCCACCAATGAGTTAACTGTGAAAGGGAATTGCAGATATACTTTCTATTATCTTAGAACGGCAACAATTCAAGGCAATCATTTCTCTTCAATTGACTTTTGAAGGCAGAATTTTGGGGTAAAAATGTTTCATGTGTTGCTTAGTGTAGTTGCTTTAAGGAAAAAAAATCATTAACACATTCAGTGCTGTGTTGTCAACATCTTCGAGAACTCTGAATTGTGGGAATCTATTCAATGCTGAACACTAGTAGAATTTCATTTCTGCTCCAACCCACGACCCACAGATATTTTCTCCTACACTTACATCTGTGGCTGCCAAGCCATTGCCTTTGTCAGCAACCCTTGATGCCATCATTTCTGGGCAGAAGCCTAGAAGTGTCACCACAGGGCACTGCAATGGCCAAGGGATACCACAGATCTCAGTGAAACAAACCATAGCCCTCAGGGGAGTTTCTAGTTTTCAGGAATCAGAGATGCCACTCCTCTCCCATTTTCCTCTCCTACCATCAAACTGGTCTGCAGCAGATTATTTCCCACTAAAAGCTAGCAACTGGGGGCAACCCTAGGAACATCTGACATCCCCCACCCCAGTTCCCGTATGATCTCCTCTTCAGGGTTTCATTTTTCTCTGTGCTTCAGCTCATAGCAGACAAGTGCGGTCACAAAGAGAGATCACACAGTCAGTCTGTCTGACTTACTCTTTTAGGCTAGGATGGCACAGAGAGAAAATTTATCTGATATTCCCCAAAGGGCAAACAAGACGTGTGAGAAGCTGCTATGTAAAGAGGCCTTTTACCCTGAAATAGCTGGGGATACAAGACCAGACCAGCCAGTAAGAGTAACAGGGGAGAAGAGTGTAGTGTCCTTAATGGCAAGCATCAGAATAAGGAGACAGCCTTGTTTCAAACAGAAGTACATTTAAATAAGTCCATTTCCTCCCTATGTGTGAAACTGCAGGGAAAAAGACTTCAGTCAAATCTGCATTTGCATTTTTAAATCAGTTTCGTGCTGTATTTGCATTTTAAAATCAGTTTTGTCCTGCTGTGACGCTGACTTTCTCTATGCTTGACGGTGTCATGACAGCACGAAACCGATTTAAAAATGCAAATGCAGATTCGACCTTCATCGTTTCCTGTATCGGCATTATGAAGTCCTGGAGTGGACTGGGACAGTCTCAAACACTGCCCAGGATTAAAGGAACAGAGGTGTCAAGATGTTCAACTCCCCCCCACACACAGCAATTTCTGCCTGCTTCAGCCAATGTTTGCCTCATTGGGGTAAATTACCTGAGGGGCTGTGGGGCTCTTAAGATTTCACGGGGGGTGAGGCGCAACTGGTGCTCCTCCAGAATTATTTTGGTTTGGGAAAAATGGCAGGGGAGGGAAAGGCATAAACACCCTCTCCCCACCTGTCATGATCCTGATCCAAATAAGAATATAAGAACATAAGAGGAGCCAATGTGGAATCAGGCCAATGACCCACCCATTCCAACACGAATCATGCCATTTGTGTCAGAGAATTAAACTTCTTGCCACTTACATAGTGTAGTTTCATACACTGCTGAAATACAGGCATCTTGGTCAGCTTTACACTTCTGAACACTTGGATTGGCACAGCCATCTCCCACACAGGTAAAACAGCTCTCTGGCTCCCCTGCAGAAATGCACGCTGCAAAGAGAGGATGGTGGTGGTTGCGAAATATCAGTGGCACGTATGTAGGTGACAGAATAGTTGACATTTCAAATTAAGAGACTCCAGTGGTACAAGTTTTCTGTCCTGTGCTGAATTTTTTTTCACAATTCAAGGGCAGAGTTTAAAGGTGATCTTGAGCTGATTCCAAACCAAGGTGAATTCCATGGTAGCCACATTGCTAATGGAAATGTGCGAGGAATTATCCTTGCAAGAAGTTTCTAGAGGAAACAGGATAACCTGTTCTTTCTTGATTCTAAGCGGTGGTTTCCCTTTCACACTGAACCCTCGACACTGCTATGTTCTCAAGTGACCCTCCTCAGGATTCTCTGCCCTCCCACGTTTTTGTTTTGTTTTGAGGGGCGTGGGTAATTTTCTATAGGGATCATACAATACCCTTTAAAATGTGTTTTAAAACCCTCCACTGCTTTGCAGAGGTACTTCTGGATAATCCACAGTCCCTTGTCTAAATGGCAGGGTAATGTTCTTCTGTTTAAAAGGAAAACCTCCACAGGCACGGGTAACACTGTATAGGAATAACACAGTACCTTTGGGAAATCTTTGCTTTAAAAAATGTCCCTATATGTGCAAAGTTAACCCTAGATGATTTCAAAGGCAGGGAAACATGTGGCTGATTCTCTTAGAGTCCAATCAGATGGCTCTTTATCTCCGCACGAGGCACGATTGCCTCATGGATCTAAAGTAACTATCCAGACACAAACATCTGGGAAACATCCCTCTTCCATGGGCATCCCATTTTCAGTTACTTGTGGGACAACTGCGGACTTTCATCCATCTGATCAGGGTAGCTTTGGGAGCCTCTCCCCACATGCACCCCCACGTGGAAACAATGGAGGTAATGGGGGTAACCTGTTTGGGTGGCCATAGAACTAGGCCCATTGGTCGAATTGCTTTGAGACATGGGGGTGTATGTGGGGAGAGGCTCCCGAAGCTACCCTGAAAGTTTGGAGCCTCTCCCTATAACACCTTCCCCCTCTAGAGCGACTAACAGCACCTTGGGAAAAAAGTAACTGTTTTTCCTACCATAGAAAACAATGGAGGGAATGGGGGCAACCTGTTTGGGGCCCCATAGAATTGGACCCGCTGGTCCAATATTCTTAAAACTTGGTGGGTATCTTGAGGAGAGGCTCCATCAGCTACCCTGTGAGTTTGGAGCCTCTCCCTCAAACTGCAGCTGAAATTGACATTCGGCTGCCTGAAAGACTCCCAGGATGCTGGCTGGGGGCAGGGCTTGGCACCTGAGCTGGCGGAGCTGTGCTTCAGTGCACCCCCCCCCCAAAGACCCCTGATGGTGGGATTAGCTGCCCATCTGAACACACCCTTATGCTAGTTTCTGCAATTGCTGCTAGGGACTTCATGGTCATCCATTCCAGAAGAAAAGCTGGAAATATAGAGAACCTGCTAACCCTATCATTACACTGATATATTGATATTGCAATATTTTACTGCCTTTTTTTTTTAAATGCAAAATTCTTGGTGGGGCTTGAAAGGAAAAGAATCCTTCAGGTCTAGTTCATCAACATATTGGGAGTGGAGGAGCTCTTTTTAGGCTTCCCCATGCAAAGACAGGCAGGCCTGGGGGCAACAGGCATAAACCCACCCCTCCAATACTACCCCCCCCGAAGCATTGCGTGTGTCAGTGGAGCCAGGCACACTTTCTCTTCACCCCTATGCGCGTGTTCATTTTTGATCTTTTTAAAAATCCATCCATTATAGCAGTACATCAATATAAACATGTGGGGGAGGGAGATAAAGGGCAAGGGTGCTGTGACGATTGCATACTGTCTTGAAAATCTTAAGGGAAACTCAAGGCAAATGCGGAAGAAAATAGACTCCACAACTGTGAAAATGCAGAAAGAGGGCTAGACGTGCAGGAGAAGCATGCTCAAACTGCTTTCAGTGTTTGCTGATCAAATGCCAAGAAAATCAGGCGTAATTAGAACATGTGGAAATGCTCCTTCTGATCTGATAAACTGAAATTTAGATCACAAAAACTGATATCATGGAAAATATTGTTGATCTTTAAGGTGGGAGTGTACTCAAACTTTGTTCTGGTATTAGAGAGTCAAAAAAGCCACTCTCCCAACAGTACCCCGTTCCACGTGAACACTTCCAGAACACGCCCCTACTTTTCCTTTCCCTGTGTAAATGTTGGCTATATCAGTCACTGAGGCAAGCAAGGGAGCTGCGCCACAATAAATTATTTTAAATAAAATTGCAGCATCTCCCCTACCACCACAAATCCATGCCACGGTGTTAGAAACTGAGGGGGGATGGTATTAACATTCTACCATGCGTATGGGAGCAAAATACTTTGAACTGATCCTGGCCTATTCCCTTCCCAGAGGCAATAAAAAGAGTGCATTCGGGGGGGTCTGTTTTTCCACTCACCTGGAGAAAGGAGGCCCCAAAAGAGGCAGATGCTCAGGAGTGCCTTCATGGAAAAAGGAAAAGAGAGGGAGAGCCGGGGAGGACTCAGATCAGAGCAGAATTCACCAAGGCAGCTGATGTTGCACTTTGGGAACAGCAGGTGGAATTTATAAGGCAAAGACAGGAGCTCCAGGGCAGCACAGGGAAGACTGGCTCAGTGGGGAATGGGATGTGCCTGCAAAGTGCCTGTAATCAAAACAGTGTATCTTGCTCCTCCGGGAAACAGTTGGAATGTATTTCCAGGACACCCTGGATATTTAGAAAAGATCTTTTCTAGATTTCTAACTAGCCCAGTTTCTCCATAGTGGACATAGAAACATAAGGAGTCTGAACCAGATTGTGTTGTGCCTCACATAATTTTGTCTTTCCTTGGGACCATGTGTATAGCTGGAACAGGACATCCAAAATGTAGGTAGCCTTGTTGGTGCATATCACGATCCAAAACCAAAAGCCAGGTGGTAGTAGTTTTATTTGCAGTGCAATCCTAAGGGAAGTCGGTGGGCTTAGAAAGCTATAACTCTCAAAAGGGAGCACGTTCCACCAGGTAGGAGCCAGAGCAGAGAAAGCCCTGGCCCTGGTTGAGGCTAGGCGGATGTCCTTTGGGCCACGGATTACCGGAACATGTTGACTATCGGAGCGCAGCGCTCTTCGGGGCATACACTGGAAGAGGCGGTCCTTAGGTATGTTGGTCCCAGGCAGTATAAGATTTTGAGGGATATTAATGACCCCTTGAAGCAGACCCGGTACTCAACTGGTAACCAGTGCAGCGGGCAAAGCACATGCCGAATGTATGCCCACACAGACGCTGATGTCAGCAGGCATGCCACCGCATTTTGCACCAGCTGTAATTTCCAGATCAGCTTCAGGGGTAAGCCTGCATAGAGTGAGTTGCAGTAATCAAGCCTGGAAGTGACCATTGTGTGGGTCATTGTAGATAGGTCCTAGGGGGAGAGAGAGAGCTTTTGTAGCCTAATCTGCCCAAGATGGAAGAAACCAGATCTGGCGACTGCAAAAACCTGGGCCTCCATAGACAAGGAGGCATTCAGTATTCTTCCCAGGCTCCTCACTGACTGGGCTGGTACCAAAGGTGCCCCTTCCAGTATGGGAAGCCTGGTGCCCACCTCCAAACCCCCTGACCTGCGTACAGGACTTCCATCTTTGATCGATTTAACTTCAATCGGCTCTACTGCAACCATCCAGGCACAGCTCCCAAAGCCTCAGCCAGATTTCCAGGGATGGAGGACGGATGGCTGTCCATTAACAGATAGAGCTGAGTGTCATCAGCATACTGATGACAGCCCAGCCCTTACCTACGGACTAACTGGGCGAGGGGGGACATGTAGATGTTGAATAACTCTGGTGAGAGGATCACCCCTGTGGCACTCCATATTCTAGTGGGTGTCGTGAGGAGACCATTTCAAGGCAGTCCCTTGAACACCTGGGGATTGAGGGCAGAGGTCTCAAAGGATGCAGCCCAGTGGCAAAGAGGCCAACCCCTTGATCTTTGGGTAGGCCTTGACATTAAATGGCTGAAATTTTCTTTATCTGATGTCTGCAGTTCTTCCACATTCTTAACCCCATTCAACACATTTATATGCATGATACCACATGAATATTGGGCAGGTTAATACCATCCAGGTTCCACCTAAACCCAAACATGGTAACACAACCAAGTTGTAACGGACAAGTTAAGATCCCCCTCTTCCTAAGAGCAACTGATGGGAGCTGACAGAATGTTTGTGAGCAGGAGAGTTGAAAACAACAATGAAGAGAGTAGAAGTCAGTAGTGAAGAGAGATGAGAGTGAATTTGGCTGACTGAAGCTGTGGAGAAGAACAGCTTAAATCTTGGTATCCCTTGGGATTCGTGGCACTGGCTTTTCTTGGTTTACCTCATTTCTCCAGTCAGAGGTGGACGCAATCATAGGGTGTTCTTTGGGAGGTGTTCTGTGTGCTTCTTGGTCTCTGGGATACCCCTGATGTTGTTTAACATCTGTATGCACCCTCTAGTAGAGCTCATCAGGAGGTTTGGGGTTGGTTGCAACCAATATGCTGATGATACTCAGCTTTTCCTTCTGTTGGATAAACAACGGGAAGAGGTTCTCTCCTCTCTAACCCAGTGCCTAGAGACTGTGGTTGGATGGTTGAGGCAGAGCTGGTTGAAGGGCATGATAGCTAAGCAGGGAACACTTTCCCTCACCCGCTTTCTCCTTGCCCTCCATCAGGAGCTGGAAGCTGCCCTTTCAAGTTGATCTTGATGCTTCTGAGGTACCACCTGACAACTTTATGGAGTGGGGGAACTGGAGGGACATGACAAAAGTAATCACGATGCTTACAGAATGGCTTTTTCTTGTCAGCCCTCAGGGAGTCGAAAAGATGGACCCCTCTGTTCTGTCATAAGTGAGGGGTCTGTTGTGGGTATGTGAAGAAACAGCTGTCTAGATTCTGACATAGAAACAGAAGAGCATTCCTGGGATTTGGCTGAAGTATCTGGGGAGTGCAGGAGGTGTTTGTTTGCAAACTGATCTGGGATAGCAGATGGACTGCCCTGTATGGGAGTGCCATCTTGGCTCCTCCACCTCCTCCTCTTATAGTAAAGGTAAAGGTTTCCCTCTTATACATATATATAAAAGAAAGTCCCCTCACCGTAAAATCAATGCCCAGGCCAAACCGCTGGACCTAAAGACACCAAATTTGGGGAGAATTCTCCTACCATGCCGTAGGTGCTCCATAAGAAGGGATTTTAAGAAATTTTACCCCTAAGGGGGTCAAAAGGGGTAACATGTGCCCCCCATTGATTCCTATGTGGCTGCCAGGCAGCTCTTTCTCTTCACCTCCACTCTCTGATTGGTCAGCTGAAGAGCTCAGTGTTCTGTGGCAAAAAAACCCAACAGTTACAGAGGACTGTGGAGAGGTAATGACAGTTGAGGAATTCAGGAGTGGCCAACAACCATCTGTGAGGTGAAGCGAAGCTGCTGGCCCAGCTTCTCTGATGACTTCCAACACACTCCCCCCACCTCCTACACTTAACAGGCGGTTGTCTGTCAGGTGCAGCCCCACCTCCACAGTGGTTTCTAATACTCCTCCCCCTCTCCCTCCTACACTAGACAGCAGCTGCCTCTCAGGAATAGAAGAGGAGGTGGGATGGCTTCCAACACACTCCCCCCACCTCCTACACCTAACAGGCAGTTGTCTGTCAGGTGCAGCAATGGTTGCAGGGTGCTTAAAGCCACAAGGGAGCCCGCCCCAGCTGTAATGCCATAGTGATCCAGCTGGCCCTGCCTCCACAGTGGCTTCTAATACTCCCCCCCCCATTCTACACTGGACAGGCAGCTGTCTGTCAGGTGTAGGAGAGGAGGTGGGATGCTTACAGCCACCGGGGAAGTTTGCTCAGCAGTATTACCTTAGAAGTGCTGCTGGCCCAGCCTCTCTGATGCCTTTAAATACAATCCCTCGCAACACCAGACAGGCTGGTGTCTGTCAGGTCTAAGAGCAGGGCCAGGGTATGAATGTTTATGTTTTCGTAAAGAATCAGAAAGCAAAATGGTCACAGCTCTCATTCATAGAAGAAAAAGCCAAAGAACTGTGATAACAAGGCTTCATAGAAAATATCTCTTTAAATAACAACAAAACACAAACATAATAAACATTTTTCACTTCAGTTACATAAGTAGAAGATGACAGAAGGTGACAGGAACGGTGGTCTCCGGAATGAAGATTCCGTTTCGACTCTAAAGGAGTCTTCTTCCAACCCGAAGTTCTACAGTTCATATAATAATTGCCATCAATATCATTATGCATGTGCAATTGTACCCAATATTCATTAATAAATTATAAATAAGTATCTTACAAGTTGTATGGATGAGTCAAATCATTTCGAAATCACACTCCTTAAAGGCCATTCTGAGCAGTTTCTAAAATACACAAAGTACAGGCATAACTACAATCCATGAAAAAAAGGTACAAGAATCTTTAGAATACAATACAATTTTTCTACTATTACAACTTACCAATATTCCATTTAACCAGTTATAACAGGGAGGAAACTTCCTAATATGATTAAATCAGTCTTATGAAAGTGTGGGCCAGTGGAACGTATATATAATGAAATAAGCCTACAGCAGTCTGACCTCTGCAACTACTTACAGGTACCTAGACAAAACAGCTCAGTTCTAAAGAGGCATTAAGTCCAAAAGGATGAACAGAATTCAATTTATAGATCCAGAACGCTTCTCTCTTTAGGAGAACCTTTCGCAGATCTTTCTTATCATACCTGCGTGGTTTGATGACTTCGAGGACAACAAATTTGAAGTCGTCATAACGGTGACCCTTAGATAGAAAATGATCCACGAGGGGAGCTTCTCTATGGGCATGTTTTATTTTGGACTTATGTTCCAATATGCGCGTTCTAATAGCTCTTATCGATTCTCCCACATATCTTAGACCGCAAGCACACGTGATCAAATAGACAGTTCTCTTTGTTGCACACGAGGAGAAGCTATTGAGCTCCCATGTCAATTCAATATCAGGAAATTCCAGATTTTTAGTTTCTACAGTCAGTGAACATACTACACACCCATGGCATTTATAATGCCCTCTAGGCTTATTATCTGGACACAACATAGGTTCAAGGTCAGTATGTACAAGTAAATCTTTAATTGTCGCAGTCCTCCTAAAACCAATAAAAGGTCTCTCACTACATCCTGGAACGTCATTAAGTATATGCCAATGCTTTAAAATGACATTCCTGATGGCCCAGCCTCTCCGATGCCTTTAAATACAATCCCTCCCAACACCATACAGGCCGGTGTCTGTCAGGTGTAGGAGCAGGGCCAGGGTATGAATGTTTATGTTTTTGTAAAGAACATTTCTAGGAGCCATTTCGATGCGTGCCTCCCTCATGAACCTGAAGAAATGTCCACCACATCACCACTCCCTCACACCAACGCCCCCTCACACCTCTCACCTCTTACTGCCCCCAGGAAAGCTCCTGGAGAACTTCGAGCCAGATGCACCAATGCTACAAGGAGGAGGCAACTTAGGAATGCGGCAAAGACATTTGCACATAGTACTCCTGCAGTGCACTGAGCTGTGCAGGCCAAGTACCAGCAAGATCATCCCAAGGTGCTCAGAACAACACAGTCTCCATATGAGCAAAACAATCCAGGAACACAAGTAGAGAGGCCATCACTTTCGTGGAGGGTAGCAGGAGTTGAGTTAACAGAGGACTGCTTCTTAAATGGACAGTTCTATGTGGCCTTCCCCAGCATGAACTGACCAAGCAGCCTGGTGATCCTGGCACCTGAGGGCAGAACCACCAGTGTGGCCTGGAGAGACGTCCTTCAGTGGGGGGGGAGGTGAAGTACGTATGTCTCACTTCATTTCTTACACTACGATCTTCTCCATTAGAATTCCGACAACAAATGTCAGATTTCAAATTTCACATCATCAGTATTATAACTGGATTTACAGAACTTATACCATAGCGAGGCACGGGTAGCAGGCTAGTTTTCAAATAAAGGAAATACTGTAGAAAACATCATACAGTGTGTCCTCTGCTGTCTCTGTTAAAGGGAACCAACTCAGAAACGTGCTGTTCCTGAGAGGCTTGTAGCCCAATGGGCAAACACAGTATCCATTAAAGGTATTTCAAAATCCACACAAAGCAGATCGCTCAAGAAAGGGATGTAACTTAGGCACAGGCTGTGAGTATTGCATGTCAGAATGGCATGATGTGAGCAAAGAATTCAGCATCTCAAAAAGATGTACCTCCTGCATCTTCCTCCATGTACGTGACCCATGATTTAAAAACCAGGACTGAAAGAAAACTTTTTTTCATACATAGCTGAGAATCCTCATGAATCCACAAGATTGTTTGGCAGACATGGGAATGTGATGAGAACCCATGTACAGAATGTGATGTGTTTTTTGGTTAAGAGCCCTGTGGAAACCTCTGTGAAGGGCTGGTTTGGTGAGGTGCAAGAAGTGAATTAAGGGAGACGTGTTTTCCCAGAAGTCATCTTATTTTTACAGCAACTTAAAACAGATCGTTAGCAATGAATGAAACATCTTTCTGGAACTCCCAGCAATTTTTGCCCATTGACAGACCCAGTGGCAGGGCTGCCATGTGAACCAGGAGCCCATAGGGAGGCATGAAATCATCCCTCTCCAAGAATCTCTGGGCCATAATTTTAAATCTACGGCACCTACAGGTTCAGGGGACAGACCATGATATAAAGACAGATTCATATACTATAGGCAGGTACTTCAAGGTGGTTCAGTCATGCATGTACAACTGCTTGATTTCTCATTCCACGAAAACTCTTGGCTGAGAACCACACTTTCAACCCTCCCCCAAGTCTTTGTAATCCACATAGAGTCGTGAGTTCCCTGCTGGGACTTCAGTTTGCATGATCATAGGGCCCAATTCAGATGAGGATGATGGTGCCACTTTCCTCTCCTGGAATGAAACAAAGGACTGGCAATAGTGGGTTTAAATTAAGGGTGGAAAAGTGCCGGCTGGATCTTAGGGAAAACGTTTTGACAGTCAGAGTTGTGCAACAATGGAATCAGCTGCCTCAGGAGGTGGTGAGCTCCCCCTCCCTGGCGGTCTTTAAGCAGCGGCTGGACAGACACTTGTCAGGGGTGCTGTAGGCTGATCCTGCATGGAGCAGGGGGTTGGACTGGGTGGCCTGTATGGTCCCTTCCAACTCTGTGATTCTCTGGTTCTATGATTCTGAGGTCGAATCTGCATTTGCATTTTTAAATCAGTTTCGTGCTGCATTTCCATTTTAAAATCTATCTCATATTGCTGTGACGCTGTCTTTCTGTATGCTTGATGGTGTCAGAACGGCACGAAACTGATTTTAAAATGCAAATACAGATTCGACCTATGAGTCTGTGCTCCCTGAATCCTGTCAAATCCCATTTTATTGTGTCTCAGTTTCCCCCACTTATCCCTCAGTTGTTTCCCTAGAGCTGGAGAGGGATATCCTGTGGCCTCAATCAATTGCCTGTGCTAAGAATCCCCTAGTTGCATGAAGCCGGGATGGGCGTGCAAAAGACTAACATTCCCTTTATCCCATCTGCAAAAACCCTTCTGTCCCCTAACATATCATCTGTTTCAGAAAAACACATGGAATATGCTGTTTTACTTATATCATTTTATCCCACACTTAAGGTTCTCACTAGCTCCAGCCTCTGAAATATGAAAAGTCTTCTTCTCTGGTCTCTGTCGAAATTGCCTGCTGGGAGGGCCAGGACTCCCAGCTTCCCTCCCAAGCTCTGCCACCTTGCCTCTGTGTCTCCCGCTGTCCCCCTCCTGGTTTTCATGGGGAATGCTTACTGTGTCGTGCACCACTGGGGGAGGAGCCACTTACCAACTGATTACGCCTCCCCTTTCTACTAGTGCTCCTTTTAAAACAGCATGTCTAAGATCATGGAGATATATGCAGTACTGAGAAGCACTACCAGTATCAAAAGCTAGTAAGTATTTATTAAGACGAAAATGTTTACAAACATACTCTCAGCATAGCACCTGACTTGGAATGAAAAGGGTAAAATGTGTGTCCCTCCCTCTATACAGGCCAAAGTAGATGTGAAATATAAGGCAGGCTCCTTAGTTAGAACATTACAGATGTTCTACAGAGTCGCCATTACCTGGAAGCCTCTTGCAGGCATGCAGGCCAGCAAATGGCAATGATTGCCTCCTACAGACTTTAGGTCAGAGTTCTCTCTGTCTCCGTGGAATCAGCACCCAGGAGTTTCATCATCGCTTTTTCTCCTCCCCCTGTCTGGGTCAGGCCAGGTCAAAGAAGCTTCTTCTGAAGTGTCATGGAGTTTCTTCCCTAGCTCTGTCTCAATAGCATGTTCCAGCAAGTGCATTCAGCTTGGCAGTGCAAACAATGATTTGCAATGCTATTCTAACACTTCTTGCAACTCTCTTTGTGGCTGAAAAGACAAAGAGTCTGTTGGGATCTCTGGTGACCTCTCTTCTCCCAAGTTCTAATGGGGAATGTCCTCTTTCTCTGGGAATTCATTCACTATGGCAAACAGGATCCCTGGATCCTTCCATTCTTTCAACAGATTGATATGGAGGATCTTGGTCTGGGTCCATGCAAGGACTACCCATGCATCATACACAATAGCTCCCTGTCACCTCACTAAAGGGAAGGGTCCAACCCAGGGGTCTCCTCCCTTCTGCTCCAATGCATAGGCTCTCACCAACAATTGGGTTCCTTCCAATATCTCTCGACTTTTCCTGCACCCATTGAGCCATGATTAGTTCTTGACGATCCCACATCCTCATTGTTCAAAGAGCTCCCTGTAACTTATGTTGGTGTGCATGCCTGAACGAGGCTTCTAGGTAATGGGGACTCTGTAGAATATCTGTAACATTCTAGCTAAGGAGACCGCCTTATATTTCACATCTACTAGGGGCGATATAGAGGGAGGAACAGAGGACCACATTTTACCCTTTTCTTTTCAGCTCTCACTTGGTCAGGTGCAGTGCTGACAGTATGCTTGAAAACATTTATTTTAATAAATACTTGGTAGCTTTCAATACTGGTAGTGGTTGTCAGTACCACATATACTCCACAAACTTTTTAAAAAAATTATTGGTCTTTATTTTATTTTATTGATCTTGGGCTTGTGTCAGGTTCCTCAGTCAGTCACACAACACAGGGCTTCTTCAGAAAACAGTGTTTAATGTGGAGCAGTACTAAAGACATGTGTACATTCTCTGTGTCAGTAAGGACTAGGTACAGCAAAACACACACCCCCCCAGCAGCAGAAGCCAAAGGATACATTTCCTCCCGCATTCCATTAACATGACAGGGTACCTGATGACATGCTATTTTATAAGAAGCACCAGAAGAAAGGGGAGGCACAATCAAGTGGTAAGTGGCTACTCCCCCTTTGGTGCACGATGCGTTAAGCATTCCCCATGAAAACCAGAAGCTGGATAATGGGAGACACAGAGGCAAGGCGGCAAAGCTTGGGAGGGAAGCTGGGAGTCCTGGCCCTTCCAGTGGGCAATTCCTACCAATGTCAGGCGTTGGTGGTGATTGAAAAGATATAGAGGAAAGCCCCTCCAGGTACTGGAAAAAGCTTTGTGGGGCACAGTGGTATAAGGACTGCAGATCAGAGTGGGATGGTGCTGCCACAATGGTCCTTTGTAGATTCATTTTCATCATATTAGGGTCCAGAGGTTTTTTTTGTGCAGAATCTAAAATCTCTGGGCCCTACTTGTACATCTACAGCACCCACAGTCTCAAGGGACAGACCGTATTATAAACACACATTCATATATGCTAGGTAAGTAGTTTGAGGTGGTTCAATCATGTATGTACAACCACTTGATCGCTCATCCCTTGAAAACTCTTGGTTGAAAATTACACTTTCATTTCCACATGCTTCTGTGAGTTCTCTGCTGGAAGTTCAGTTCGCATGAGCATGGGGCCAAATTCAGATCAGGATGATGGTGTTTGTGGGGCTTCATCCCTTTCCTCTCATGCCATTTTCCTGCCCTGAAATGAAAGATTTCCCAGGTGGGGCTCATCTGTCATAAGGCAGTTGGTTGACCATGTCCAGGAGTCATTTTGTAGAAAAAGAGGTGCAGGAGCTCATGAGTGTAACTCATTACCATAACTTATTTGCATATGCCACACCCTCTGACATCACTGGTAGTGGGTCAGAAGGCAACACCAACCACTCGGGCTCCATTGGACTGTTTTCGATCGCTAGCTATTGGGGAGGGGGAGAATGTGCAGATCTGTCCTCGCAGAGGAGGAAGAGCTTGTACCTGAATAAAACTTGGTCTTAAAGGTGCCACTGGACTGTTTTGGATTGCTATTGGGGAGGGGGATGACACAGATCTGCCCTCACAGAGGAGGGAGAGCTTGTACCTAAATAAACCTTACATAAGAAGATAAGAGAAGCCAATGTTGAATCAGGCCAATGGCCCATTGTAAGGGATGAGAGAAATGAGTTACAAATTGACAAGCCCCAGTGATTAGAAAAGAGTGTAAGTTTGGGCAGGACTCTACCTTAGGGAAAGAGGCTGCGCTCCGTGGTAATTACTAGCAGCTGTAAGGTTTCATTATCAAAAAGGGAGTTTCAGCAGGTAGATGATTCCTCTTCCAGGATCCAGGAGAGTTTCTTTGTTGGTGATGTGACAAATAGTTCTAGAAGACGGCCCAGACAGCCTTCCTAGGCGGACATAATTATACAATGTGCTGTGAGGAATGAGTGGGAAGAAGGCTGCAGCTTCCTTTTATGAATGGTCATTTTATCTTTGTAAGTTGCGTGTTTTATTGCTGATGGCTTCAATGAGGGCTGTTTTCTGCTCTGCATACAGCCCGTGAGTGTAAAGACTGTCTTATCTATTAAATGAACTGTTTTTAGTAAAGATTCTCCTGCTGCTGGGAGCTGCATCTGTGGATATATTGTTAAGTTACAAGCTGAAGCGAACTCTCAAGGTCAGTCAAACCTGACATGGTGGTAGCAGTTGTGAAAAGATTATAGAACGCAATCAGCAGCGTGGAAGACGTATTACAAGTTTGGGGTTTTTTTTAAAAAAAAAGGAAAGGAAAGGAAAAGAAAGTACGGCAATAACTAGACTTTGTTCCTCCTTACTAAAAGAAGGAGAAGGGAATGAGCCCAGGCAAGAACTCAGGAGGTGACACTAATGATTGTTATGATGAAATTAATGGGATGGAAGAAATAGGAGCTTTTAGAGATTATATATTAGCTCCTGTAGAAGCCCATAGTTCAGAGTCACCTCTGGAAGAGGCTCAGAGAGCTGATACTGCATGTTGTATGGAGTATAAGGAAGTTGCCCCCAGACAAATAGAAGCCTGGCACATAGGGAATTACCCATGAGCGGCAAGGAGACTCGGATCAGGCTCTTGGGATGTTGGTTAGTGCCTATAGAGAAGCACCACATCTATCGCTAGCAGGGTTGTCCCTCAATGAAGTAGTTTATGGAAGAAAACTGCCAGCCATTTTAAGCCTAATACGAAGAAATTGGGAGGGAGTAAGCTCACCGGAGTTTCCTATATCAATAACTCAGTTTTTTGCTAACTTACAAGAGAACCTTTAAAAAGTGCATGTGATTGTTTAGAAGGCATTAACGGAGGCAAGGGGTAATCAGAAGAGATATTTTGATAGGACAGCCAAACCACGTACACTGCAAAAAGGGGACTTAGTATTGGTATTAAATCCAAAAACAGTGGGAAAGCTATATCTGCACTGGCTAGGGCCTTATGAGGTAGTTGAGTGCTGTGCAGATAAGAATTATAAAACCTTTGACCCATCTAGGGGTTCTTTATTGCTTCACATCAATCGTCTAAAAAAATTTGTACTCAGATTAGGCAGACAGTTTTCTATAGAGGTCTGGCCAGAGCAAG
>JAPDNY010000820.1:0-7500 GCA_029375565.1 Gekko gecko
ACAAAGTGATTTCAGCTTTTTTTAATAGCAAACTAGTCGGTCAGACAACACACACAAAACAGTGGAGCACAGCTCCCTTTTTAAATAATCTGGGCTGTCAAAGCCATGCCCATAACTCAGTTAACAACCAATCATCAGATTGGGATAAAGGCCAATGAGGTCTGTTCCCTCCATAAACATATACAGAGTTCTGATTGGCTATTTACAAGGTTTCACCGAAAGGAACCGATGGGAATGTTGACTCTTACAACCCCTTTTACTGACTCAAGCTTAACATGGTAAAACAGAGGACTAATGCAGAGTCAGAACATAACAGCAGGGGTGTCGAACTCATTTGAGACCTTGTGTGTCATAAAATGTCATGCCAGGTAGCGGAGATATCGACTTCATAAAGCACACAAACACAAAGGGTTGTTTGTTCTTACTTAAAATAAAAAACATGCTTAAAACATCAGCACCCTTGCAATATTTTGTTTCTGTAACAGTGTCTGATAGCTGACACCTCTTGCTCTGAATTATTGCATCGAAATGTCTGTGCTCTTGCAATCTCGAAGTACGCTGTTCAGGTGTGTCTCTGTAAGCTGCAAACCTACGATGCCGCAGCAGCAGCAGAACTGGAAGAAGAAGCAGAAGACAATCAGTTCCACTGCGGGCCTGATAGAAGCCCCTCCGGGGGTCTGATCCAGCCCCTGGGCCACATGTTTGACACCCCTGGATTAGAGTTTCATAAAGTGTTGGGAAAGGCATTATGATCCTGGAGAAGAAAATAGAAATACTTATAGAGGACATATTAGTGACTAGAGAGAAGCCAATTTCTGGTATTGTCAAAGTATAACAAGAGTGCGAGAGAATGAAGCTGACAGAAACTTGGATCAAAAAGGGAAAGATTTAACTGAGCAATATATTATTATTATTACTATTACTATTATTATTATTTAGATTTCTGAATCACCTAATCCCAGAGTACACAGGGCTCTGCGAGTTTGACAACAGATTAAAAGATACAAAAATACTGATTGAAATCAACAGTTTATCTTAATTTCACAGTCCCCAGATGGCGTCTAGAATTTAACTTAAAAACCTCTTCTGGGCTGTTCTTCCAACTCATGGGCAGGTTATTAGAGGAGGCTGAAGCAGGCAGAGCAGGAGTACAGTAAAGACTGCTGTCGGAAGAAGCTGCCGTCCACTTCGCTCGATCGCGGGAGTGCGTCAGTTCGCCATTTTACTCCGACCGGAGTAAAAGACTGGAGTGCAGTAAACGTTCAGGTTCCTGGGATCCAAGATCACTGCAGACGGCGACTGCGGACATGAAATTAAGAGACGCCTGCTCCTGGGGAGGAACGCGATGGCAAACCTAGACAATAAAAAGTAGAGACATCAGCCTGGCAAAAAGTAGAGACATCAGCCTGCCAACAAATGTCCGTATGGTCAAAGCAATGGTATTCCCAGTAGGAGGAGGAGGAGAGGAGATTGGATTTATACCCCACCCTTCACTTGGAGTCTCAGAGCGCCTTACAAACTCCTTTCCCTTCCCCTCCCCACAACAGACACCCTGTGAGGTAGGCGGGGCTGAGAGAGCTCTTGATAGAAACTGCTGTTTCAGGAAAAGCTGTGCCAGAGCTTGTGACTGACACAAGGTCACATCGCCAGGTGCAAGTGGAGGAGTGTTGGAATCAAACCCGGTTCTCCCAGATTAGAGTCTGCGCAGTTAACCACTACACCAAATTGGCTCTCAGTAGTAATGTATGGCTGCGAGAGTTGGACTATAAGGAAGGCCGAGCACCGAAGAATAGATGCTTTCAAATTATGGTGCTGGAGAAGACTCTTGAGAGTCCCTTGGACTGCAAGGAGATCAAATCAGTCATTCCTAAAAGAAATCAACCCTGACTGTTCCCTGGAAGGCCAGAGACTGAAACTGAAGCTCCAATACTTTGGCCACCAAATGAAAAGGGAGGACTCACTGGAGGAGACCCCGATGCTGGGAAAGACTGAAGGTCAAAGAAGAAGGGGACAGCAAAGGATGAGATGGTCAGACACTGTTATTGAGGCAACGGACATGAAATTGAGCAAACTCCAGAGCACGATAGAAGGCGGGAGGGCCTGGCATGATGTGGTCCATGGGGTTGCAAAGAGTCAGACTCGATTGTGCGACTGAACAACAACAAACAACAAAGACTGGACAAAGTGCATTCTGAAGAGAGAGGAGGATTTGAGAGAGGGGTGTTCAAACTACTCTCAAGAGAAAAGTTATATTGATTTTCTGAATGTAATTCTGGCGTGTCCCTGACCAGAGGCATTTGAGCTGGCCTGTCCAATAAGCCAGTTTGGTGTCGTGGTTAAGTGCCCGGACTCTAATCTGGGAGAACCGGGTTTGATTCCCTACTCCTCCACTTGCACCTGGTGATGTGACCTTGGGTCAGTCACAAGCCTCTGGCACAGCTGTCCTTGAAAGAGCAGTTTGTGTTAAGAGTTCTCTCAGCCCCATCTACCTCACAATGTGTCTGTTGTGGGGAGGGGAAGGGAAAGGAGTTTGTAAGCCACTCTGAGACTCTGAGCGAAGGGTGGGGTATAAATCCAATCTCTTCTCTTCTTCTTCTTTTTCTTCTAAATTGTCCGTATCCGTACTAACAGCTAGATTATGTAATTTTCCCAGATCCATAAGCTAAGGATCTAAAGCTTCGGTAAGATTTTCATCAGGTTCTAACCACTAGACCGCAGTGGTGTTCTGAGAACCCTGTTCCCACCACTGTTCCCTCTAAGCTGAGTTAAAGTGAGCTAGCTCCCAGTTTCCTAGCCTCCAGCTCACAGATTTTTGCCTTAGCTCAGGAAGGAGGGCTCCAGAGCAAACTACTTTATGCAGTAGCCAAATAGAAACGTGGGCAAAGGGAGGTGTGATGGCAGCACAGCTCTCATGTGAAATTGGTCTCACTCACAACTTTAATGCCAGTAGCTCACAAAGTAGAATTTTTGCCCACAAGGCTCCATAGCTTAGAGGAGCATTGGTTCTAACCCTTTTTCCTGCCTTGTGCACCCCTCAGGTGGGAATTGGCAGCACACTTTTTGCCTTTTGAAGAAAGGAAGCTGACCTTTAGAACCTGCCAGGAGTGAAATGTAAAGCAGCCTTTATATATATATATATATATATATATATATATATAGCCCATTGTCCCAAAGGAGTCTCCATTATTCCAGGGCCTCGATAAATAAGAGCTCCACTGTGTGCCTTAGAAGTGCAGCAGTTCCACAATGCCAGGCGCTTGGGGGTGCCTCGTTGCTAAAGAGCGATGCAAATCCTGCCCATTGAGGGGGCGGATGGCTCTTTTCCGGGGGCGGCAGTGTGACGCCGCTTCTGTGCCCAGTCGGAAGATGCAAAATTCCCCTGCACTGTATCTGATCGACCTATTGTTTCAAATTCTTGTTTTTCAAATGCTTCGGAGGCTTCGTGCTTTGTCTCTGCGGCAGCTGGGGGAGGGGGAGACTTTGCCCACAATCCGAAGGCTGCGTCGCTAGGAGGTAAAGGCAGCAGAAGAGAATCATAAGAGTTGGAAGGGACCTCCAGGGTTATCTGGTCCAACCTCCTGCACAAGGCAGGAAATTCACAAATACCTCTCCCCCACACCATTAGTGACCACTCTTCCATGCCCAGAAGAGGACCAAAAAAACCCTCCAAGATCTCCAATCAAACTGGCCTGGAAAAAAATTGTTTCCTGGCCTGGGAGCACACAAGCAGGAAAATGTAGAGCACAACTGGAGACACCGGGGATTGAACCTGGGACCTTCTGCATGTCAAGCAGAGACTCTACAGCTTAGCCACAGCCCCTTCCCAAAATCAAGCTGCCTTATAGTGAGTGGTCTATGAAGGACAATCCTGTCTATTCTGACTGGTGTGAGAGCCAATTTGGTGTAGTGGTTAAGTGCGCAGACTCTAATCTGGGAGAACCGGGTTTGATTCCCCGCTCCTCCACTTGCAGCTGCTGGATGACCTTGGGTGAGCCATAGTTCTGTCAGAGGTGTTCTCGAAAAAGAGCAGTCTCTGTCAGAGCTCTCTCAGCCCCACTGACCTCACAGGGTGTCTGCTGTGGAGAGGGGAAGGGAAAGGAGTTTGTAAGCCGCTCTGAGACACCTTTGGGTAGTGAAATATAATATATCCAATCTCCTCCTCCTCCTCCTCTTCTTCTTCTGTGAACTTAGGCAGATCATGAGAGGGAGGGCAGGAAGGGTTGCATCGGTGCTTAGAACTGTAGAATCAGGTAACAGGTGATGTAAAGTCCTCTGCCTGAGGCCCTGGAGAGCCACTCGTGGTCTGAGTAGACCGTACTGACTTTGATGGATCGAAGGTCTGATTCAGTATAAGGCAGCTTCATGTGTCCACATTGGTGTCTGATCATGCCCTTTAAATCCACTCAGCATTTGCACCTATGGCAGGGCTAATTGTGCATATGTTCGCACCCCAACACTTTAACCACTGCAGCAAACTGGAAGCTAGGCTGACCCTGTAACCATTAAGCGACACTGTTACATAAGAACATAAGAGAAGCCAATGTTGAATCAGGCCAATGGCCCATCTAGTCCAACACTCTGTCACACAGCGGCCAAAATATGCCAGGTGCCATCAGGAGGTCCAGCAGTGGGGCCAGGTAGCACCTGAGAAGCCCTCCCACTGCTGCTCCCCTCCAGCACCAAGAATAGAGTGCATCACCTGCCCCAGACTGAGAGTTCCCATCTATACCCTGTGGCTAATAGCCACTGATGGACTTCTGCTCCATATGTTTATCTAATTTCCTCTTGAAACTGTCCATGCTTGTAGCTGCCACCACCTCCTGTGGCAGTGAATTCCATGTGTTAATCACTCTTTGGGTGAAGAAGTATTTCCTTTTATCTGTTCTAACCCGACTGCTCAGCAATTTCATGGAGTGCCCACGAGTTCTTGTATGGTGAGAAAGGGAGAAAAGTACTTCTTTCTCAACCTGCTCAATCCCATTCATAATCTTATAAACCTCGATCATGTCACCCCTCAGCTGTCGTTTCTCCAAGCTAAAGAGCCCCAAGCATTTTAACCTTTCTTCATAGGAAAGGTGTTCCAACCCTTTTATCATTCTAATTGCCCTTCTCTGCACTTTTTCCAATGCTATAATATCCTTTTTGAGATGTGGTGACCAGAACTGTACACTGTTCCCAGATGTACAGTATGTTGGGAAAACGGCAGTCAGGTTGAACTCCCTTTTCATGCCGTCGTGTTTAAATGCTGGAAATCCTTGGCAGAACGCGCCAGTTTCTCCGCCCTCTTTGCTGGATCCCGCATCAGGGCCAGGTCTTATTGGTTATTTCTCTGCATGTCGCTAATAAAATTAGGCTTCATCCGTTGCTTACCCTCCTGAGTTATGTAAGTGAAAAATGCTCGCCTGCCATTAAGACGGCTAATGTTCCATCTTTTAATCTTTTTTCAACAGGCCATTTCCATTTGTGAGTTCTGAAGATTTTCCCGCCAATCTGCAAAGCTGCTGAATACGGGGGAAGCGCTTTGATGTCAGTCGCTGGTAATGGATGTTAAAAATATAATGGATGATTTGGGGAAAAAAATTGCAGTCTGATGGCTCTCAAGGTTCGTAAAAGGTTTTCAAGGCTGCTGTTTGCCCCTTTTTTTTATTATTTTGCAGCACACGCCGGGGATTTGATTGCTTACGGGATTAGTTGCGACCCGCTCGGGGAATCTGATCGGAAGGGAATAAATAAATAGAGAAAGAAAGAAATAATCGCTGTTAAGGTGGTTTAGACTGGAAGCTGAAAATGTTGTCGGGGCCACTTAAGGAAACGAGGCTCTTGAATTTCCAGAAGCTGAAAGGCAAAATCCATCACAGAAATTATATATTTTTTTAAAAGGATCAGTAGGGTTCATTGTTCTCTCTACGCTGAGTTAGTGTGAGCTCGCTCACAGTTTTTTATCCTCTGGCTCACACATTTTTGTCTTAGCTCTGGAAGGCGGGCTCCAGAGCAAACTAATTTAGGCAGTAGCCAAGTCGCTCACTCACAACTTTAATGCCAGTCGCTCACAAAGTAGAATTTTTGCTCACAAGATGCCACAGCTTAGAGGGAGCATTGGTTGCCAGCTCCAGGTTGAGAAATTCCTGGAGATTTGGGGGTGGAGCCTAGGAAGACTGCGGCTTGGGGAGGGGAGGTACGTCAGCAGTGTATAATGACAGAGTAGGGCTGCCAGGTCCTCCGGGGGGCAGGGGCAGGGATTTTCCCACCAAAAGAGCCCCCAATCTGCCAATCCAGATGAGCCCAGCAGGGGACCCCTGCCCCCAAAGTGCCCCGTTCGGGCCGACGCTCTAGCAATCAGTCTGAAAACTCTATGGTACCATAGAGTTTCCAGGCTGATTGCTAGAATGCCAGCCGGTGATGTGCCCAACATGACAACATCACTTCCGGATGACATCATTGTGCTGTGCGCACCAATCTCCCAGACAAGGACCGACTCTCCCCTGCCGCGCCAAGTAAGTCACTTGGCAACCCTATGCCAGAGAATCCCGCCCACCAAAGCAGCCATTTTTTTGCTAGGCGAACTGATATCTGTAGCCTGGAGATTAGTTGTAATTCCAAGGAGATCTCCAGGCGCTCCCCGGGGCATTGGCAAACCATCTTTCCTGGAATGGGCGTTCTGATTTTGTGAGCACTGAAGAAGAATTGCTTTCCATAGTAACATCGTCTGCTGTTGTTCTAATGATTTCCCCTTCTTCTTTTTTTAACACTCCAATAAATAGCACTTAAAAGAAAAAAGTGTCGGCTGACACTGTCACAGGCTTGCTGTTTCTCCCCCTTCCCCCACCTCTCTCCTGGTCAGCTTCCTCTCCTCCTTTGCCTCCTCCTGGCCTTGGTATGCATGCCTAGTGCATCCCTTATCTCGTGTGTGTCCTTGGAGCTCAGCTCCACCACACTGCTTTTTCCCACTGGGAGCCGTGAGCCGTTTTCCTTTGGATGTGCTCAGGTACTCTCCTCATTGGTCCTTTCCTCTCAGCGGACCTTGTATGAGCTGTGTATAATGATCTGGTTTCCTGCATTGACCCCCATTCCTGACATGGTGTGTGTCGAATGGTGACCTAAGTGCCTCTCTCTCAATAAACTGGACTTCCTTGAAGGACTGTTGTTGAGCTTGATTGACTTGGGATTCTGACAGAAGTCCTGGCTGAAAGCTTGAGAAGAAACTGAGGGAGCTTTCTGATCACCTTTATGGGAGGGGAGGGTATTCTGTGCATATGTAAAACCTGTGCAATGCAAAGGACCTGTGGATCCATGTCAACGTCACCACCAACCTAATGCAACCTTAGGATGCATTAACAGAAGCATGGTGTCCAGATCATGGGAGGTGGTAGTTCCACTCTATTCTGCTATGGTCAGGCCTCACCTGGAGTCCTGTGTCCAGTTTTGGGCACCACACTTGAGGAAGGATGTTGAACGTGTCCAGAAGAGGGTGACCAGGATGGTGAGGGGGATTGAATCCAA
>JAPDNY010000820.1:12500-24129 GCA_029375565.1 Gekko gecko
CTATTCTTCATCGAAACCAGTTCTCCAAGTTAGAGTCCGCAGCTCTTAACCACTACACCAAACTGGCTCTGATCCCCAGTGCATTTCCCAGTACCTACTTCCTTCTTCCCCAAATTGCCTTTTCCATAAAGCAAACGGATAACTCTAATTTTTGACAGCTCATTGGAGCAGGAGGTACTTCAGAAGAGGCCAAAATGTCTCACCTTTCTGCCTGTAGGAAGCACCCAGAAAAGGCAGCTTTCATTGTTGGAAGGGGGGTGGCTTATTTGGCCTGCTGAAGTTTTGTGGCTCAGTCCTGGAGAAGTCAGAAGAGTACAGGTGAAAGACACTGGCCTGGGTGGCCCAGGCTAGCCTGAACTAGAGGGGGCAGCAGTGGGAGGGCTTCTGGTGCCCTGGCCCCACTGCTGGACCTCCTGATGGCCCCTGGTATATTTTGGCCGCTGTGTGACAGAGTGTTGGACTAGATGGACCATTGGCCTGATTCAACATTGACTTCTCTTATGTTCTTATGTAACTCATCAGATCTCTGAAGCTAAGCAGGGTCGGCCCTGGTTAGCACGTGGATGGGAGGCCACGAAAGGAAGTCCAGGGTTGCTACACAGAGGCAGACGATGGCCGACCGCCTCCAGAACGCCTCTCGCCTTGACAAACCCAACAGCTGCGACTTGACGGCACTTTACCACCGCCAACAGGGGAGCTCCAGATCGTTACATGTCATTCAGCACAGCCATTACAGCACTCTCTCTCCTTCCCTCTCCCTCTCTTTCTCTCTCTCTCACACACACACACAAAACATAGGGCCAGCAGTGTTTGTCTGCAGTAGAAGAGCTAGATTCAAGTCCTGTAGGAGCTTAGAGTCCAGCTGTTGGACTGAGCAACTCAGCATGCCTGGACACTGAGGATGCTGCATCACTCTAAGCGTGTCTAGGTGTTCTCTCCTTGAATGGGATGCCTCTCCTTGCCTGAACCTGGGAACTGCCCTCTGACCCCTCCTCCCTCTCTCTCCAGACTGGAGAGCCAGTTTGGTGTAGTGGTTAAGTGCGTGGACTCTTATCTGGGAGAACCGGGTCTGATTCCCCACTCCTCCACTTGCACCTGCTGATGTGACCTTGGGTCAGTCACAAGCTCTGGCGCAGCTGTTCTCTCAAGGACAGTTTCTGTCAGAAGTTCTCTCAGCCCCACCGACCTCACAGGGTGTCTGTTGTGGGGAGGGGAAGGGAAGGGAGTTCGTAAGCCGCTCTGAGATTCCTTTGGGCAGTGAAGGGCGGGGTATGAATCCCATCTCTTCTTCTTCTTCTACCTCACAGGTTGTCTGTTGTGGGGAGGGGAAGGGAAGGAGTTCAGTAAGCCGCTCTGAGATTCCTTTGGGCAGTGAAGGGCGGGGTATGAATCCCATCTCTTCTTCTTCTTCTACCTCACAGGGTGTCTGTTATGGGGAGGGGAAAGGAAAGGAGTTTATAAGCCGCTCTGAGACTTCTTTGGGTAGTGAAGGGAGGGGTATGAATCCCATCTCTTCTTCTTCTTCTACCTCACAGGGTGTCTGTTGTGGGGAGGGGAAGGGAAGGGAGTTTATAAGCCACTCTGAGACTCCTTTGGGTAGTGAAGGGAGGGGTATAAATCTAATCTCTTCTTCTTCTTCTACCTCACAGGGTGTCTGTTGTGGGGAGGGGAAGGGAAGGAGTTTATAAGCCACTCTGAGACTCCTTTGGGCAGTGAACGACGGGGTATAAATCCAATCTCTTCTCTTCTTCTACCTCACAGGGTGTCTGTTGTAGGGAGGGGAAGGGAAGGGAGTTTGTAAGCCATTCTGAGACTCCTTCGAGTAGTGAAGGAAGGGGTATAAATCTAATCTCTTCTTCTTCTTCTACCTCACAGGGTGTCTGTTGTGGGGAGGGGAAGGGAAGGGAGTTTGTAAGCCATTCTGAGACTCCTTCGGGTAGTGAAGGAAGGGGTATAAATCTAATCTCTTCTTCTTCTTCTACCTCACAGGGTGTCTGTTGTGGGTAGGGGAAGGGGAAGGAGTTTGTAAGCCACTCTGAGACGCCTTTGGGCAGTGAAGGGTGGGTACAAATCCAATCCCTCTCTTCTTCTACCTCAAAGGGTGTCTGTTGTGGGGAGGGGAAGGGAAGGGAGTTTATAAGCCGCTCTGAGACTCCTTTGGGTAGTGAAGGGAGGGTCTAATTCCAATATCTTCTTTTTCTTCTACCTCACAGGTTCTCTGTTGTGGGGAGGGGAAGGGGAAGGAGTTTGTAAGCCACTCTGAGACGCCTTTGGGCAGTGAAGGGCGGAGTATAAATCCAATCTTTTCTTCTTCTTCTTCTTCTTCTTCTTCTTCTTCTTCTTCTTCTTCTTCTTCTTCTTCTTCTTCTTCTTCTTCTTCTTCTTCTTCTTCTTCTTCTTTCTTTGTCCTCTCCCTTTCCTCACATGGCCTTCCACGGAGACATATGTCTCTGCAGACCTCTCCTGTAGGCACAATGCCCTCATACACCCACACACATGATGCCGGATTAGCTGGCCATTGTTGGGAAGGAAATTCCTCTTTAGATTAGGCTTCTTTCTGTTCTTTTGACTGCAACCTGAATGTGAATAGGATCTATGTGAATAGGATCTATGTGAATAAATGTAAATATGCCCCTTTTTTGCAACATATATCATGGGAGATTTACTTACGACGTCACCAGGGCCGACCCGAGGTTTTTTTGCGCCCTAGGCGGGGGTTACCTTCTGGCACCCTCCCCACCAATTACAGGGTTGCCAACCTCCTGGCGGGGCCTGGAGAGAAGGAAGTCGCCCAGGCTCCATCCCCTCATGCCAGCCCACCCTAACCCTAATCCTCTGAACACCCAGGAGGCTGCACCTCCCAGCCCCTCTCACCTCCCCGGCCTCAGAGCGCCTTCGGAGAGTGGCCGGCCACTTCCCGCTGAGCGTCGCCGCCACTGGGCCCCTCCCTTGCCCCTTGGTGTAGCCAGATTGGTGTAGTGGTCAAGTGTGCAGACTTTTGAGCAAAAATTCTACTTGGTGAGCTACTGGCATTAAAGATGTGAGTAAGCGATTTACTGCATAAATTAGTCTGCTCTGGAGCCCTCCCTTCCTGAGCTGAGACAAAGATGTGTGAGCCGGAGGCTAAAAAATCCTGTGAGCTAGCTCACACTAACTCATCCTAGAGGGAACATTGCTCTGGAGCCCTCCTTCCTGAGCTAAGACAAAGATGTGTGAGCCAGAGGCTAAAAAACCTGTGAGCTAGCTCACACTAACTCAGCCTAGAGGGAACATTGCTCTGGAGCCCTCCTTCCTGAGCTAAGACAAAGATGTGTGAGCCAGAGGCTAAAAAACCTGTGAGCTAGCTCACACTCACTCAGCCTAGAGGGAACACTGCTCTGGAGACATCCTTCCTGAGCTGAGACAAAGACGTGTGAGCCAGAGGCTAAAAAAACATGTGAGCTAGCTCACACTCACTCACCTTAGAGGGAACACTGCTCTGGAGCCATCCTTCCTGATCTAAGACAAAGATGTGTGAGCCAGAGGCTAAAAAAACCTGTGAGCTAGCTCACAGTAACTCAACTTAGAGGGAACACTGTTGGTGGGTGTAAAGACAGGTGTTGGGTGGGCACCCTGGCAGAGTTGGGCACCACAAAGGCTACCCAGCGATTTTCATTCCCGAGCACATCCAACTCATCCTCTCGATGTCAAGCTAGCACCATTGCCAGATTCTCTGACATTTCGAGTGCGTTCGTCTCCCGTCTGCAGAATTCTCTAAAACAGACATCCTTCTTTAATTTGTCTATTTGCTTCCCGCTGTGCTGGGACACACTGGTCATGCAACCGGGGTCAAAAGTCCCTGAAAAGACAGACTGTTCCATCTCGAAGTTTGCATCAGCTGCGTGGAAGGGTCGATGAAATGATGAGGATCGGAACTGTGCCGGGACGTCAGCGTAATCAAAGCCGATTGTGTGAACATGTATTTTTGCTGCCGTGCAGTCATCTCCCGGAGAGAAATAGTCAAAATAAGACTTATTAATACGGCGTGTCGTTCGTTGATAATCTCTGGCAGCAGCTGTGTTGTGAGCAGGCAACTCAAAATAGTTCTCGATCCAAATCCACCCTCAGAAAGCCATAGTTCAACACTGGCTCGTCTCTAAAGCTCTTATTTTGGGGGGGGCACGTGATTGACATTTCACGGAAATGTGAACTTGTATCTTCCGGAACCTCCACAATTCCTGCAAAATCAGCCTGGAACTTTAGGTTTCTTTTACTGTTCGTCATTTTTGCCGGAAGTCTCTTTCCTCCACGTTTGGTCGACAGCCACCTTTCTTGAACCCTCCCTTTTGAAAAAGCCCAGAATTCCTTGGGAGTTGCTCAATAGCTGCTGCTGTTCAACTTCCTCTTGGCATCCTTCCTGCGGTGAGCAGGGTGGTTTCTTTGTGTACCGGGAGCGAGCCACACGTCCCCCAGAAATAATCATAGACTTGTCAAGCAAAACTGTCCTAAGCCAATGGGAGAACTGACTTCTGTTATTGTTTGAGACCAGATCTGATCTGCTTCGTAAGCACTTCGGAGCTGAAAGCCACGAATGCACTCAAGAGATCCAAACAAGATAAAAACGGGTCTCTTTTCCTGGAACAAACGTTTGCTGCTGTAAAAGTCGGGAAGCTTTTGAATGACACCAGACTCTTCCCCGAAAGAGTAAAACCAGATCGTGCTTAGTTATAAAGAGAAGTTAGGTCCAGGTGGTCAGCCGTGTTGGTCTGATGCAAGAAGAGCAAATTTAGAGCCCAGGGGCACCTTTAAGACCAACAAAGGTTTACTCAAGGTATGAGCTTTCGAGAGCATGCACATTTTTTCCAAATACATAGGAATGGTAGGTAAGGTTCAAACTTATAGACAGGGGCTGACCTCCCAGATCCTAGTCTGGCATTCTAACCACTACATCCCGCTGCTTAACTCATTACGCCATATCAGGCCTGAAACATGTGATCTATGCAGGGTCTTCCTGAAAGGTGCCATCATGCCCCGGTCACTCATTCAAGAAGGTCACTACTGCTGTAGCATGAGTTTGGTGTAGTGGTTAGGAGCACGGACTCGAATCTGGAAGAACCAGGTTTGATTTGCCACTCCTCCACGTGCAGCTGCTGGTGTGGCCTTGGGTCAGTCACAAGTTATCCCAGAGCTGTTCTCTCAAGGGAGGGCTTCTAGTGTCCTGGCCCCACTGGTGGACCTCCTGATGGCACCTGGTATTTTTGGCCACTGTGCGACAGAGTGTTGGACTGGATGGGCCATTGGCCTGATCCAGCATTGGCTTCTCTTATGTTCTTAGAATAATAGAATGTTAGAGTTGGAAGGGACCTTGCAGGTCATCTAGTCCAACCCCCTGCACTCTGCAGGAGCAGAGCCGAAAGATAGCCCTACATACCTATAACATACTCGAAAGATGGTCACCCAGCCTCCGCTTGAAAATGTCCAGCAAAGGAGCATCCACCACCACCTCCCAAGGCAGGCTGTTCCACTGCTCAACCACTCTTACAGTGAGGAAGTTTCTCCTGATATCGAGCCGGTAACGACTCCCTTGTAATTTCCACCCATTAGATCTAGTCTTGCAATCCGGAGCAGGAGAGAATCGATCTGCTCCACCTTCTACATGACAGCCCTTCAAATACTTATGTTCTTACATTCTTAAGGGCAGTCCTCAAAAGAGCTCTCGCAGCCCCACCTACCTCACAGGGTGTCTGTTGAATGGAGGGAAAGGGAAAGTAGATTGTAAGCCACTCTGAGACATTGAGTGAAGGGCGGGGTATAAATCCAACCTCTTCTTCTACTTCCCTCCAAGCCCCCAAGATGTCATCTTAGGAACAGGCTTTCTCCAAGGACTGCAGAACAGTCTTGGATTTGGGAGTTCTAAATCATCTGATCTTGTTCCCAGGGTAGAAATGGTACATTAGGAAACCTGCTTTGTTGCATTTCTTTAATTTTTAGGTTCCATATTACTGTTGCACGTATGCAGTTTCTTCAGTTCACCTGTGTCTGTCGGACGCTACTGTGTGCATATGCAGTTTGTTTAGTTCACTTGCATCTGTTGCACGTTACTGTGTGAAAGTGGCGTGGAATGTGGGGGCCACCATAAAACCCGATGGCCAAAGAAAGTGAAAGTGGCATGGAATGTGGGGGCCACCATAAAACCCGATGGCCAAAGAAAGTGAAAGTGGCATGAAATGTGGAGGCCACCATAAAACCCAATGGCCAAAGAAGATGAAAGTGGCATGGAATGTGGAAGCCACCATAAAACCCGATGGCCAAAAAAAAGTGAAAGTGGCATGGAATGTGGAGGCCATCATAAAACCCGATGGTCAAAGAAAGTGAAAGTGACATGGAATGTGGAGGCCACCATAAAACCCGATGGTCAAAGAAAGTGAAAGTGGCGTGGAATGTGGAGGCCACCATAAAACCCGATGGTCAAAGAAAGTGAAAGTGGTGTGGAATGTGGAGGCCACCATAAAACCCGATGGTCAAAGAAAGTGAAAGTGGCGTGGAATGTGGAGGCCATCATAAAACTCGATGGTCAAAGAAAGTGAAAGTGGCGTGGAATGTGGAGGCCATCATAAAACCCGATGGTCAAAGAAAGTGAAAGTGGTGTGGAATGTGGAGGCCACCATAAAACACGATGGTCAAAGAAAGTGAAAGTGGCGTGGAATGTGGAGGCCACCATAAAACCCGATGGTCAAAGAAAGTGAAAGTGGCGTGGAATGTGGAGGCCACCATAAAACCCGATGGTCAAAGAAAGTGAAAGTGGCGTGGAATGTGGAGGCCACCATAAAACCCGATGGCCAAAGAAAGTGAAAGTGGCGTGGAATGTGGAGGCCACCATAAAACCCGATGGCCAAAGAAAGTGAAAGTGGCGTGGAATGTGGAGGCCACCATAAAACCCGATGGTCAAAGAAAGTGAAAGTGACGTGGAATGTGGAGGCCACCATAAAACCCGATGGCCAAAGAAAGTGAAAGTGGTGTGGAATGTGGAGGCCACCATAAAACACGATGGTCAAAGAAAGTGAAAGTGGCGTGGAATGTGGAGGCCACCATAAAACCCGATGGTCAAAGAAAGTGAAAGTGGCGTGGAATGTGGAGGCCACCATAAAACCCGATGGTCAAAGAAAGTGAAAGTGGCGTGGAATGTGGAGGCCACCATAAAACCCGATGGTCAAAGAAAGTGAAAGTGGCGTGGAATGTGGAGGCCATCATAAAACCCGATGGTCAAAGAAAGTGAAAGTGACGTGGAATGTGGAGGCCACCATAAAACCCGATGGCCAAAGAAAGTGAAAGTGGTGTGGAATGTGGAGGCCACCATAAAACCCGATGGTCAAAGAAAGTGAAAGTGGCGTGGAATGTGGAGGCCACTATAAAACCCGATGGTCAAAGAAAGTGAAAGTGGCGTGGAATGTGGAGGCCACCATAAAACCCGATGGTCAAAGAAAGTGAAAGTGGCGTGGAATGTGGAGGCCACCATAAAACCCGATGGTCAAAGAAAGTGAAAGTGGCGTGGAATGTGAAGGCCACCATAAAACCCGATGGTCAAAGAAAGTGAAAGTGGTGTGGAATGTGGAGGCCACCATAAAACCCGATGGTCAAAGAAAGTGAAAGTGGCGTGGAATGTGGAGGCCACCATAAAACCCGATGGTCAAAGAAAGTGAAAGTGGCGTGGAATGTGGAGGCCACCATAAAACCCGATGGTCAAAGAAAGTGAAAGTGGCGTGGAATGTGGAGGCCACTATAAAACCCGATGGTCAAAGAAAGTGAAAGTGGCGTGGAATGTGGAGGCCACCATAAAACCCGATGGTCAAAGAAAGTGAAAGTGGCGTGGAATGTGGAGGCCACCATAAAACCCGATGGTCAAAGAAAGTGAAAGTGGCGTGGAATGTGAAGGCCACCATAAAACCCGATGGTCAAAGAAAGTGAAAGTGGCGTGGAATGTGGAGGCCACCATAAAACCCGATGGTCAAAGAAAGTGAAAGTGGCGTGGAATGTGGAGGCCACCATAAAACCCGATGGTCAAAGAAAGTGAAAGTGGCGTGGAATGTGGAGGCCACCATAAAACCCGATGGTCAAAGAAAGTGAAAGTGGCGTGGAATGTGGAGGCCATCATAAAACCCGATGGTCAAAGAAAGTGAAAGTGACGTGGAATGTGGAGGCCACCATAAAACCCGATGGCCAAAGAAAGTGAAAGTGGTGTGGAATGTGGAGGCCACCATAAAACCCGATGGTCAAAGAAAGTGAAAGTGGCGTGGAATGTGGAGGCCACTATAAAACCCGATGGTCAAAGAAAGTGAAAGTGGCGTGGAATGTGGAGGCCACCATAAAACCCGATGGTCAAAGAAAGTGAAAGTGACGTGGAATGTGGAGGCCACCATAAAACCCGATGGTCAAAGAAAGTGAAAGTGGCGTGGAATGTGAAGGCCACCATAAAACCCGATGGTCAAAGAAAGTGAAAGTGGTGTGGAATGTGGAGGCCACCATAAAACCCGATGGTCAAAGAAAGTGAAAGTGGCGTGGAATGTGGAGGCCACCATAAAACCCGATGGTCAAAGAAAGTGAAAGTGGCGTGGAATGTGGAGGCCACCATAAAACCCGATGGTCAAAGAAAGTGAAAGTGGCGTGGAATGTGGAGGCCACTATAAAACCCGATGGTCAAAGAAAGTGAAAGTGGCGTGGAATGTGGAGGCCACCATAAAACCCGATGGTCAAAGAAAGTGAAAGTGGCGTGGAATGTGGAGGCCACCATAAAACCCGATGGTCAAAGAAAGTGAAAGTGGCGTGGAATGTGGAGGCCACCATAAAACCCGATGGTCAAAGAAAGTGAAAGTGGCGTGGAATGTGGAGGCCACCATAAAACCCGATGGCCAAAGATAGTGAAAGTGACGTGGAATGTGGAGGCCACCATAAAACCCGATGGTCAAAGAAAGTGAAAGTGGCGTGGAATGTGGAGGCCACCATAAAACCCGATGGTCAAAGAAAGTGAAAGTGGCGTGGAATGTGGAGGCCACCATAAAACCCGATGGCCAAAGATAGTGAAAGTGACGTGGAATGTGGAGGCCACCATAAAACCCGATGGTCAAAGAAAGTGAAAGTGGCGTGGAATGTGGAGGCCACCATAAAACCCGATGGCCAAAGAAAGTGAAAGTGGCGTGGAATGTGGAGGCCACCATAAAACCCGATGGCCAAAGATAGTGAAAGTGACGTGGAATGTGGAGGCCACCATAAAACCCGATGGTCAAAGAAAGTGAAAGTGGCGTGGAATGTGGAGGCCACCATAAAACCCGATGGTCAAAGAAAGTGAAAGTGGCGTGGAATGTGGAGGCCACCATAAAACCCGATGGCCAAAGAAAGTGAAAGTGGCGTGGAATGTGGAGGCCACCATAAAACCCGATGGTCAAAGAAAGTGAAAGTGGCGTGGAATGTGGAGGCCACCATAAAACCCGATGGCCAAAGATAGTGAAAGTGACGTGGAATGTGGAGGCCACCATAAAACCCGATGGTCAAAGAAAGTGAAAGTGGCGTGGAATGTGGAGGCCACCATAAAACCCGATGGCCAAAGAAAGTGAAAGTGGCGTGGAATGTGGAGGCCACCATAAAACCCGATGGCCAAAGATAGTGAAAGTGACGTGGAATGTGGAGGCCACCATAAAACCCGATGGTCAAAGAAAGTGAAAGTGGCGTGGAATGTGGAGGCCACCATAAAACCCGATGGTCAAAGAAAGTGAAAGTGGCGTGGAATGTGGAGGCCACCATAAAACCCGATGGCCAAAGAAAGTGAAAGTGGCGTGGAATGTGGAGGCCACCATAAAACCCGATGGTCAAAGAAAGTGAAAGTGACGTGGAATGTGGAGGCCACCATAAAACCCGATGGCCAAAGAAAGTGAAAGTGGCGTGGAATGTGGAGGCCACCATAAAACCCGATGGTCAAAGAAAGTGAAAGTGGCGTGGAATGTGGAGGCCACCATAAAACCCGATGGCCAAAGAAAGTGAAAGTGGCGTGGAATGTGGAGGCCACCATAAAACCCGATGGTCAAAGAAAGTGAAAGTGGCGTGGAATGTGGAGGCCACCATAAAACTCGATGGTCAAAGAAAGTGAAAGTGGTGTGGAATGTGGAGGCCACCATAAAACCCGATGGTCAAAGAAAGTGAAAGTGGCGTGGAATGTGGAGGCCACCATAAAACCCGATGGTCAAAGAAAGTGAAAGTGGCGTGGAATGTGGAGGACACCATAAAACCCGATGGCCAAAGAAAGTGAAAGTGGCGTGGAATGTGGAGGACACCATAAAACCCGATGGCCAAAGAAAGTGAAAGTGGCGTGGAATGTGGAGGCCACCATAAAACCCGATGGCCAAAGAAAGTGAAAGTGGCGTGGAATGTGGAGGCCACCATAAAACCCGATGGTCAAAGAAAGTGAAAGTGGCGTGGAATGTGGAGGCCATCATAAAACCCGATGGTCAAAGAAAGTGAAAGTGACGTGGAATGTGGAGGCCACCATAAAACCCGATGGTCAAAGAAAGTGAAAGTGGCGTGGAATGTGGAGGCCACCATAAAACCCGATGGTCAAAGAAAGTGAAAGTGGCGTGGAATGTGGAGGCCATCATAAAACCCGATGGTCAAAGAAAGTGAAAGTGGCGTGGAATGTGGAGGCCACCATAAAACCCGATGGTCAAAGAAAGTGAAAGTGGCGTGGAATGTGGAGGCCATGGAGGCTACGATGCATAAAACCCGATCGGTCAAAGAAAGTGAAAGTGAGGCGTGGAATGTGGAGGCCACCATAAAACCCGATGGTCAAAGAAAGTGAAAGTGGCGTGGAATGTGGAGGCCACCATAAAACCCGATGGTCAAAGAAAGTGAAAGTGGCGTGGAATGTGGAGGCACCATAAAACCCGATGGTCAAAGAAAGTGAAGTGGCGACTGGACCATATAAACTATCTGAAACCCGATGGTCAAAGAAAGTGAAAGTGGCGTGGAATGTGGAGGCCATCATAAAACCCGATGGTCAAAGAAAGTGAAAGTGACGTGGAATGTGGAGGCCACCATAAAACCCGATGGCCAAAGAAAGTGAAAGTGGCGTGGAATGTGGAGGCCACCATAAAACCCGATGGTCAAAGAAAGTGAAAGTGGCGTGGAATGTGGAGGCCACCATAAAACCCGATGGTCAAAATGAAAGTGGAAAGTGGCAGTGCGGAATGTGGAGGCCATCATAAAACCCGATGGTCAAAGAAAGTGAAAGTGACGTGGAATGTGGAGGCCACCATAAAACCCGATGGTCAAAGAAAGTGAAAGTGGCGTGGAATGTGGAGGCCACCATAAAACCCGATGGTCAAAGAAAGTAGAAAGTGGCGTGGAATGTGGAGGCCACCATAAAACCCGATGGTCAAAGAAAGTGAAAGTGGCGTGGAATGTGGAGGCCATCATAAAACCCGATGGTCAAAGAAAGTGAAAGTGACGTGGAATGTGGAGGCCACCATAAAACCCGATGGCCAAAGAAAGTGAAAGTGGCGTGGAATGTGGAGGCCACCATAAAACCCGATGGCCAAAGATAGTGAAAGTGGCGTGGAATGTGGAGGCCACCATAAAACCCGATGGCCAAAGAAAGTGAAAGTGG
>JAPDNY010000821.1:0-24114 GCA_029375565.1 Gekko gecko
CCTGTGAGGAAAGGCTGAGGGACTTGGGAAGGTTCAGTCCGGAGAAGAGAAGGTTGAGGGGGGACAGGATGGCTCTCTTGAAGTCTCTGAAGGGCTGTGTCACTTGGAGGAGAAGAAGCAGAGATTGGATTTATACCCCTTCCTTCACTACCCAAAGGAGTCTCAGAGGGGCTGACAATCTCCTTTCCCTTCTCCTCCCCACAACAGATACCCTGTGAGGTAGGTGGGGCTGAGAGAGCTCTTGACAGAAACTGCCTTTGAGAGACCTGGAGACCAAGCCCTGTGAGGAAAGGCCGAGGGACTTGGGAAGGTTCAGTCTGGAGAAGAGGAGGCTGAGGAGGGACAGAATTGAAGTCTTTGAAGGGCTGTGTCACTTCGAGGAGGGCAGGGAGCTGTTCCCGTTGGCAGCAGAGGAGAGGACTTGCAGGAATGGGTTTAAATCAAGGGTGGGAAGGTACTGGCTGGTTCTTAGGGAAAACGTTTTGACAGTCAGAGTTGTGCAACAGCGGAATGAGCTGCCTGGGGTGGGGGTGGGGGGCTCTCCCTCCCGGCAGTCTTGAAGCAGCGGCTGGACAAACCCTTGTCAGGGGTGCTCTAGGCTGATCCTGCATGGAGCAGAGGGTTGGACTAGATGACCTGTGTGACCCCTTCGACGATTCTAAATGGGAATGTGTGGTGCGATCCAGTAGAATGAGGAAATGGGATTAAACCCTAACCTTGTGTGTTCTCCAGAGATGGGAGCGGAGAGATCTGCATGGGCTGCTGGTTTGTTTCTGGGTCCAATCCAAGGGGCTCGTTATTACCTAGAAAGTCCTATATTACTTGGGTACATTAAACAGAGTGTCTTCTCCAATTGGTACCAAAGGCTGCAGCTGGGATGTTGTCTGGAGTTGGTCATAGGGGCCATATCATTCCAGACTTTGGAGCATCTACACCGGCTCCCAATTTGTTTCCAGGGACAATTCAAGGTGCTGGTCTTGACCATCAAAGCCCAACAATGCCCAAAGGACCAGCATACCTGAAGGACCGCCTACTCTCTTATGAACCTGCTTGACCAATATAGGCCCCGGTCACACGGAGAATTTGCCGCGCGGAAGGCACGAATGTCAGGCGTATTTTCGGGGTGTGATCACACTGCAACATCTGGGAAGCGTAGCGCTCCCGTGGCCAACCCGGTAGTGTCCCGCCGAAGAGGCGGAGTTAAAAAGTACCGTGGAAAGTGCACTAGTATCTGGAAAACGCAGGGCAAAAGCGGGCGTCCAATCGCGGGAGCGCTAGTATCCCGTAGCATCTGGCACCCGTCTACATCCCATCGCAAACTGGATGTTTTTTGTAAGTCTCCATAGGATGCGCACAAACGCCGAACTGCGCATACGCACAAACACGACCTGTTGCACCAACTCGCCATGACGTGATCCCTCATTCCTCGATCATGAGCATGCGGAGACTCCGTTGGGAAAAAACAATTGCCTGTCTGATCTGGAAGCGGTGGCTTGCGATCGCTGCCAGTGTGATTGTGCTGCGCTGCTTCTTTGCCATGCTCCAGCTAACAGCCTAAGCACGGAGACTCAGGGGACCATGTGATTTGGCTACTGTGCTTTATTTTGCTCCGGGGCGAACAGCCACGCCTCCCCCTCCCCCCGGTGTTATCTGGCCCATGTGACCGGGGCCATAGTCATCATTGAAGATTGTCAGGTAGTCCTGCCATGATGGATGGAGTAGGGAGGGAGGATGGGCCTTGTGATGTATTGTGGTGTGTAGGGCGGGAGGTTGGGATCATGGGGTGTTGATTTACGCACCTGGAGTGTTCGAATGGAATGCGGAGGGCGAGCTCGGCAGGCTCTGTCTCTGGTAGACTTAACACTTTGACCTTGGTGGAGACAGGCTGTGTGCTTCCTATCGCTTTCAAAGCTACATCTTGGCTGGGAACAATGGGGGCGGTGGGAACTTCATTAGTATAGTAACTTTCGGTTCCCATTCGCATACTAGGCATTCCTTGGTGGAGGGGGGTCCCCATTCACCCCCTTCCTAGTATAACTGCTTGCTTTGTGTAACCACGTTATTCTGAACAATGTATCTGCTCCAGTAACCTAATATTGCAGCTCTATAATAAAATGCTATTCTTGCTCCAATGAACAAGACCTGGTGTTTGGCTGACTAAGGTGCTCCCACCTTCTGAGGTCAGGCAGGTGTCAACCTGGGACAGGGCCTTCTCAGTCACGGCACCAAAGCTCTGGAACTCAATCCCCGGGGAGATAACATAAGAACATAAAAGAAGCCAATGTTGAATCAGGCCAATGGCCCATCTAGTCCAACACTCTGTCACACAGCGGCCAAAATATACCAGGTGCCATCAGGAGGTCCAGCAGTGGGGCCAGGACACTAGAAGCCCTCCCACTGCTGCCCCCCCCCAAGCACCAAGAGTACAGAGCATCACCTGCCCCAGACTGAGAGTTCCCATCTATACCCTGTGGCTAATAGCCACTGATGGACTTCTGCTCCAGATGTTTATCTCATTCCCTCTTGAAACTGTCCATGCTTGTAGCTGCCACCACCTCCTGTGGCAGTGAATTCCACGTGTTAATCACTCTTTGGGTGAAGAAGGACTTCCTTTTATCTGTTCTAACCCGACTGCTAATTCCAATGTCCCCTTCTGTTGCCCATCTTCTGCCAGCAGATAAAGACTTCTTCGCTTCCTTTGGCCTTCCCTCAATGATCCCTCCTTTCTGACCAACGATTCCACAGCCGTTCTGATGTCTTTGTTACGTGTTTTGTTTTTAATTTGTTTTAATTATGTGCGCTGGGGGTTGGTTTTGATGGTTTTAAAAATGTGACCTTTGTTGGATATGGTGACTCTGCGTGCCAAAAGGATCTGGGAGGGAAAGGAGTCAAAGAATTCTCCCACTGGGGTACGCTTGGCCGTTGGCCCCTCCCTCCTCTCATGGGTTAGGTGTTGAGCCTCTTTGGCCCTTGATTGCCTTTTGCTTCTTCTTATATGGGACCTCTCTCTCTCTTCCTCCTCCTCCTCCTCTCCTCTTACCTGGGCTTGGGCCTGTAGCAAGTTAAACTGTTCAAAATAAGTTTAAGTGTACCTACATGGATATGTCATGTAAGATGTCCTTCTGTTTTTGTAAGTAAAATTTCTTTCTCGTGTAATCATTGGAATCAGACCATCTTTGTCATTTGTTTGAACAGCATTTTCCCCTAAAACGAGGACGTGTGGAGGATCGGGGATAAGTGCATGGATTCTGATCTGGGAGAATCGGGTTTGAAGGAGTGGGGATTCAGACCCGGTTTCCCCATATTAAAGTCCGCACACTTAACCACTGCACCAAACTGGAAGGCAGGGAGGGAGGGAGGGGTGACTCAAGGAACCTCATCACCCCAAGCAAGGTACTGGGACAGACCCTCTGCCAGCCAGAATCAAGCCAAACCTGATTGTGGTGTTGGCACAGGGACTGATCTTCTCTGAATGTACTTCACAAAACAGACAATCGTTGGGCCAGGACTATTCTACTGGCACCCACCCCAAGAATAGCCAGGCCTCATCAGATCCCAGAAGCTAAGCGGGGTTCACCCTGGTTCGTCCTTGGATGAGAACCCAACACGGTGCAAGTTACTCCACAGTGGCAATCAGTGAAAAACCACCTGTGTAGACCTTTTGCCCTGACTTGGGTGGCCCAGGCTAGCATAAGTCTCATCAGATCTGGGAAGCTAAGTAGGGTCCGCCCTGGTTCATACTTGGATGGGAGACCAGCAAGGAAGCCCAGGGTTTCTATGCTGAGGCAGGCAATGGCAAACTACCTCTGTTTGTACCTTGCCTTGAAAACCCTACAGGAACACCACAAGTCAGCTGCACCCAATGCTCCCTCTAAGCTGTGGAGTCTTGTCAGCATAAGAACATAAGAGCATAAGAGAAGCCAGTGTTGGATCAGGCCAATGGCCCATCTAGTCCAACACTCTGTGTCACACAGCGGCCAAAATATACCAGGGGCCATCAGGAGGTCCAGCAGTGGGGCCAGGACACTGGAAGCCCCTCCCACTGTTGACCCCTCCCCCAAGCACCAAGAACACAGACCATCCCTTGCCCCAGACATAAGAACATAAGAGAAGCCAAAGTTGGATCAGGCCAGTGGCCCATCCAGTCCAACACTCTGTGTCACACAGTGGCCAGAAATACCAGGTGCCCTCAGGAGGTCCAGCAGTGGGGCCAGGACATCAGAAGCCCTCCCACTGCTGCCCCCCCCAAGCACCAAGAATACAGAGCATCCCTTGCCCCAGACATAAGAACACAAGGGAAGCCAGTGTTGGATCAGGCCAATGGCCCATCCAGTCCAACACTCTGTGTCACACAGTGCCCAGAAATACCAGGTGCCATCAGGAGGTCCAACAGTGGGGCCAGGACATTAGAAGCCCTCCCACTATTCACCCCCCACACGCACCAAGAATACAGAGCCTTACTTGCCCCTGAGTCCCTATCTATACCTTGTGACTAATAGTCACTGATGGACCTCTGCTCCAGATGTTTATCCAAATCCCTCTTGAAACCATCCATGCTTGTAGCTGCCACCACCTCCTGTGGCAGTGAATTCCATGTGTTAATCACTCTTTGGGTGAAGAAGGACTTCCTTTTATCTGTTCTAACACAACTGCTCAGCAATTTCATGGGGTTCTTGCACTGTGAGAAAGGGAGAAAAGTACCTCTTTCTCTACCTGCTCTATCCCATCCATAATCTTATAAACCTCGATCATGTCACCCCTCACCCCTCAGCAAAAATTCTACTTTGTGAGCTAATGACATTAAAGCTGTGAGCGAGCAATTGTTCTACTGCATTAATTAGTTTGCTCTGGAGCCATTGGAGCTGCGGTGGCTCAAGTAGTTAAGATGCTGAACTGCAGGCTGTGGAAGGTCAGTAGTTCAGCAGTTCAAGACCCATGAGTGCCGCATGATGGGGTGAGCTCACATCTCTAGTTCCAGCTCCTGCCAACCTAGCAGTTCAAAAGCAAGAAATTGCAAGTAGATAAATAGGTACCACTTCAATGGGAAGGTAACAGCGTTCCGTGCGCCTTGGTGTTTAGTCATGCCGGCCACATGACCACGGAAATGTCTTCGGACAGCGCTGGCTCTTTGGCTTTGAAACAGAGATGAGCACCGCAACCCTAGAGTCGGATTCGACTGGCTTTCGAGCAAGGGAACCTTTACCTGGAGCCATTCCTTCCCGAGCTGAGACAAAAAATGTGTGAGCCGGAGGCTAAAAACCTGTGAGCTAGCTCATACTATCTCAGCTTAGAGGGAACACTGGCTACAGCTTGACATTCTAATTACGATGGAGGACTGTCCACATGATCCTCTCTTCCCATCACCCACGTGCAAGAGTGGACCACCACCTGATCGATGCTGGGTTTATGCTATCTTCCCTTCCTTTTGGAGGGTAAGAGATGCATATATCTGTGTTGTTGGTTTTTTTGCACTATGGACTTCTGCACGAGGCCTTAACCCATTGAGGACCAAAGGGAAGGGACGGGCACATCCCACCCCTCTTTGGCACTGCAGCCATGTGCGCTGCTCTTGAAGAGGAACCATGTCGAAGCTGAGGGTTGTGGGGGGGAGAGCCCTGAACAGGACCCCCAATTTGCTCCATTAGACTCCAAAGCGAGCTTATCCGAGCGACTCGTCTTTATTGCCAACCCTTTCCGCCGAGTTGCACCAATTCAAAAGAGAGGGGAATGTCAGATGAAGGAGAAAAGGACCGAGTTGATTAGCCCAATGTCAGAGAAGCACTTTCGGTGGTTAACAGAGGCGAAGAGCTTTTCCACAGCTAAAGAACCTGTGCGGTAACCTAGCATTAAGAGCAAATTAAATGCCTTTTAGCAGCGCCAGGGTTATTATGTAAAGCCGGGAGGAGGGGAGAGAGAGAAGAGGAGGAGGAGGAGGAGGAGGAGGAGGAGGAGAAGGAGGAAGAAAGAAAAGGCAGAGAGAAAACCTTGCGTTGACTCTCTTTTCTTCTTCTTTATTATCAAAGATACTCCTTTTTTCCCCGTTTAGGGAATAGACCAATTATGTCTGACACTTTAATTGACAGCCAATTCAGGGAGGCAAAATGCCGGATCTTTTCTTCTTCTTCTTCTTCTCCTCCCGAAGTCATTAAGTCTCATTGATTTCGATATCAGCTGCAGTTTGTATTTTATTTCAAGCCGTCTTCCTTTAAAAGGAGGGGGGAAAAAAACCCCAACCATTCCCTCACTCTTAACAGTCATCTTGAAAGGGCCGTTAACAGCATATTAAGCTCCCTAAGATCTGTTTATGTTTTCTTTTTTTGCTCGAGGGCGCACAAACGCGCATACACGCACATCTCTGCCCGCCCCGCCGAAGGGCCTGTCTGCAAAAATGCTCTCACGAGGCGTAAACATTCCTCGATGATTATAACCAAGGCCGGCTGGTAGAGGAGGCTTCTTGTGGGAAGTAAACGGCAAATTGGGTTTCGGGACGAAGGATCGATGGCATTTCGGCCGCCGGAAAAAATGGAGCTGAATCATCGGCGGGAGACGCAGCCCGTTTCGCGCGCTGCAACTTTCCTCCCGCCGACCGGCTGGACCACGTGGGAGTCGGGGCCCACAAGACAAGTCTCCCGCCTACTCGCCCACCAGCGCCCACCGGCTGTCCCCTTCCCACACGTCAGCCGTGCGGCTCCCAGCCAGCCGGGATCTGGCCCAAACTCTCTGCCGGAAGCCAGGAACGTCTAGCCAGAAATACCCTCTTGTCGGCAATACTTTTAGCTAGGGTTGCCGGCCTCCAGTTTGGGGCCTGTTATGTCCTGAAGCTGAAAGAGTGATTAACAAAGAGTGATTAACATATGGAATTCACTGCCACAGGAGGTGGTGGCAGCTACAAGCATGGACGGTTTCAAGAGGGAATTAGATAAACATCTGGAGCAGAAGTCCATCAGTGGCTATTAGCCACAGGGTATAGATGGGAACTCTCAGTCTGGGGCAGGCGATGCACTCTATTCTTGGTGCTGGAGGGGGCAGCAGTGGGAGGGCTTCTAGTGTCCTGGCCCCACTGCTGGACCTCCTGAAGGCACCTGGTATATTTTGGCCGCTGTGTGACAGAATGTTGGACTAGATGGGCCATTGGCTTGATTGAGCATTGGCTTCTCTTATGTTCTTATGATAATCCATCCTATTCTTTTCCATGTAAAGCTTCAGGCATAAGAAGGACTGTAATCTGTCGCATAACTATTGGCTGGTTTCTGTGGAACCCTTGTATATAACCAATCACAATGTAAATATGTCTCCTGGAGGGAACAGACCTCATTGGTCTTTATCCTGAGTTAATGATTGGATGTTAACGTGTTACGGGTGTGGCTTTGACAGCCCGAGATGGTTTAAAAAGGGAGCTGTGCTCCACTGTGTGTTGTATGTTCCTGAGTTGAAGTTTGCTGTTATAATAAAGCTGAATCACTTTTGCTGAAATCAAATCACGTTAAGTTGTATACTTAGCAGGGCCTGGGAATCTCCCGCTTTTACAACTGGTCTCCAATTGATAGAGATCAGCTGCCCTGGAGAAAATGGCTGCTTTGAAGGGTGGACTCCATGGCGCTGGACCACGCTGAGGCCCCTCCCCTCCCCAAACCCCGCCCTCGCCTGGACCCACCCCCAAAGTCTCCAGGTATTTCCCAACCCAGACTTGGCAACCCTACTTTCAGAGTCCCGTGACACGGTCTGAGCTCTTGGACGGCTGCCGGTTCGACCTCGGCAACCGCCCCTTGCTGTAGGGTCGGCAGGTCTGGGTTGGAAAATATAGAGAGCCAGTTTGGTGTAGTGGTTAAGAGCATGGACTCTGATCTGGGAAAACCAGGTTTGATTCCCCTACTCCTCCACTTGCACCTGGCTGGAGTGACCATAGTTCTCTCATAGCTAATTTTGCGTGTGATCGCAGCCTTAGTTATATATACTGATTGTATTTCTGATGTTTTATAAAGGCTGTAAATTGCCCAGAGAACTGCTTGCGGGGCAGGCGATTCGTAAATTTAATGAAATAAATTAATGAAATAAGAAGGTCCCAAAGTTCAATCTCTGGCATCTCCAGTGAAAGGACCAGTTGGTGGGTGATGGGGAAGAACTCAGCCTGAGACCCTGGAGAGCTGTAAGGAGGGGCTGGGGCTCAGTGGAAGAGCCTCTGCTTGGCATGCAGAAGGTCCCAGGCTCAGTCCCCAGCAGCTCCAATTAAAGGACCAGGTGGTAGGTGATGGGAAAGACCTCCGCCTGAGATCCTGGAGAGCTGTAAAGAGGGGCTGTGGCTCTGTGGTAGAGCCTCTGCTTGGCATGCAGAAGGTCCCAGGTTCAGTCCCCAGCATCTCCAGTTAAAGGACCAGGTGGTAGGTGATGTGGAAGACCTCTGCCTGAGACCCTGGAGAGCTGTAAAGAGGGGCTGTGGCCCTGTGGTAGAGCCTCTGCTTGGCATGCAGAAGGTCCCAGGTTCAGTCCCCAGCATCTCCAGTTAAAAAGGACCAGGCTGGAGGTGATGGGAAAGACATCAGCCTGAGACTCTGGAGAGCTGTAAAGAGGGGCTGTGGCTCAGTGGCAGAGCCTCTGCTTGGCATGTAGAAGGTCCCAGGTTCAATCCCTGAAATTTCAGTTAAAAAGGACCAGGCAGGCAGTGATATGAAGGACCTCTGCCTGAGATCCTGGAGAGCTGTAAAGAGGGGCTGTGGCCCTGTGGTAGAGCCTCTGCTTGGCATGCAGGAGGTCCCAGGTTCAGTCCCCAGCATCTCCAGTTAAAGGACCAGGTGGTAGGTGATGTGGAAGACCTCTGCCTGAGACCCTGGAGAGCTGCTAGCAGTCCAAGTCCGCAATACTGACCACGGTCTGATTCTAAGACAGCTTCATACGTGTACCACTGAACCATGGCACCTTCTTAAAGGAAAATGGTCAGTGAGGAAAGGGCAAAGTGGCATCTTTTCTGCCAGGCCTCTCCTCAACAGAGCAGGTTCCTGTGACGGCTTTGGGTTAAAAAGAATAATAAAAAATGGGATGAGAAAATACATGTGAGAGAGCACCAGGTGTGTGACATAAAGACACGGGGTTGGAATTTCTCCCCTCCCTGCCAAATGCAAAATCAATAGCCGGTTATTGCGCCCAAGAAGCGGCCTAGGCTTGATTTATTGCTGGGGAGGGGGGGAATTGGTAGAGAGAACAGAAGAGGAGATGGCACCCAGGTGAGGCATCGTCCGTGCGTCCACGGAGGCCAGCGGACGGGAAACGACACCCCCACCTAGAAGACTGGAAACTTCAGCGGTAATTATCTGCTTCCTCTCCTCGTTCGTGTGCTAGCGAGGGAGAGGGTTCGGCCCTGAGGTGACGCCGTCATGACCAGCTGGAGTAACTCGCTTGTTTTCTCTTTGTCTTCTTTTTCTCTTTATACACACGCACATTCACACTCAAATAAGGTACGGCATTACGATGGCTGGTTGCTAAGTTTTGCCTCACAGGAACATAAGAACATGGTGGAATGAGCTCCCGGAGGAGATCCGGGCCCTGTGGGATTTCTTACAGTTCTGCCGGGCCTGCAAGACGGAGCTCTTCCGCCAGGCTTTTAGCTAGGGCGCCGCCACATTGTAGAGCCCTGGCCCTCGGCTCAGTTTTGCCTCACAGGGACGTAAGGACAAGGTGGAATGAGCTCCCAGATGAGATCCGGGCCCTGCGGGATCTCTTACAGTTCCGCCGGGCCTGCAAGATGGAGCTCTTCCACCAGGCTTTCAACTAGGGCACTGCCACATTGTAGAGCCCTGGCCCTTGGCTCAATTTTGCCTCACAGGAACATAAGGACATGGTGGAATGAGCTCCCGGAGGAGATCCAGGCCCTGTGGGATCTCTTACAGTTCTGCCGGGCCTGCAAGACGGAGCTCTTCCACCAGGCTTTCAACTAGGGAGTTGCCACATTGTAGAGCCCTGGCCCTTGGCTCAATTTTGCCTCACAGGAACATAAGAACATGGTGGAATGAGCTCCTGGAGGAGATCCGGGCCCTGCGGGATCTTTTACAGTTCCGCCAGGCCTGCAGGACGGAGCTCTTCCGCCAGGCTTTCAGCTAGGGCGCAGCCACATTGTAGAGCCCTGGCCCTTGGTTTTTGACACCTAGCGTGGTTTTGACACCTAGCCGGGCCGCAGGAAGATCTGAGCAGAAGGACATCTAAGCTTGAAGGGTACTCTAGAAGTACGCCATCTTGAATAACCAACCAACCATCTTCAGCATCATGAAATTGTATCAGTTATTATGGACAAACTGGAAAATCTACAGCAACTATTATGAAGAAGAAGAAGAAGAGGTTGGATTTATACCCCGCCCCTCACTGCCCAAAGGCGTCTCATAGCGGCTTACAAACTCCTTTCCCTTCCCCTCCCCACAACAGACACCCTGTGAGGTAGAAGAAGAGAAGAGATTGGATTTATACCCCGCCCTTCACTGCCCAAAGGCGTCTCAGAGCGGCTTACAAACTCCTTTCCCTTCCCCCTCCCCACAACAGACACCCTGTGAGGTAGAAGAAGAAGAAGAGATTGGATTTATACCCCGCCCTTCACTACCCAAAGGAGTCTCAGAGCGGCTTACGAACTCCTTTCCCTTCCCCTCCCCAGAACAGACACCCTGTGAGGTAGAAGAAGAAGAAGAGTTTGGATTTATACCCCGCCCTGCACTGCCCAAAGGCGTCTCAGAGCGGCTTACAAACTCCTTTCCCTTCCCTTCCCCTCCCCAGAACAGACACCCTGTGAGGTAGAAGAAGAAGAAGAAGAGATTGGATTTATACCCCGCCCTTCACTACCTGAAGGAGTCTCAGAGCGGCTTACAAACCCCTTTCCCTCCCCCTCCCCACAACAGACACCCTGTGAGGTAGGTGGGGCTGAGAGAACTTCTGACAGAAACTGTCCTCGAGAGAACAGCAGTGCCAGAGCTCGTGACTGACCCAAGGTCACACCAGCAGGTGCAAGTGGAGGAGTGGGGAATCAAACCCGGTTCTCCCAGATTAGAGTCCGCGCACTTAACCACGGCACCAAACTGGCTCTCCTTATGGAACTGTTTTAGATGATTTTATGTTGATTTAACTGTTTTATGCATTGACTGTAAGCCGCCCCGAGGCACAAATGGGATTAAGAAATAAATAAATAAATAATAGGAAGAGCCTTACTGGGTTGGACCTGGGGTTGTGAATGTTATCTCCTAAGACCAGGAACAGGAGCAGGCAGATTGCAGCCGAGCTCTGTTCCTGAGAACAACAGGGACTCGGCTCCTGAGCTCGCCAAAAGGGAGCCAATGGGAGCATTGGCGGGAGATTCAAACCCACCAATAGGAATGTGGGGCGTCCCCCCATTACTGTATATAGTTGGCCTCCGGCCGTTACTGTTTGTCTGTGTTGTAAAAGGTAAAAGTAAAGGTTCCCTTGCTCGAAAGCCAGTCGAATCCGACTCTAGGGTTGCGGTGCTCATCTCCGTTCCAAAGCCGAAGAGCCAGCGCTGTCCGAAGACATTTCCGTGGTCATGTGGCCGGCATGACTAAACACCAAGGTGCACGGAACGCTGTTACCTTCCCACCAAAGTGGTACCTATTTATCTACTTGCAATTTCTTGCTTTCGAACTGCTAGGTTGGCAGGAGCTGGAACTAGAGACAGGAGCTCACCCCGTCATGCGGCACCCGGGTCTCGAACTGCTGAACTACTGACCTTCCACAGCCTGCAGTTCAGCGTCTTAACCACTTGAGCCACCGCAGCTCTTTGTCTGTGTTGTGTGAAGTACAAATAAACACGTTTTCTCTTATGTTGTCGTCCGAGTCACGAGGCACAAAACCCAGTACTTTAAAGTGAACACACATGAAATTGCCAGTTTGGTGTAGTGGTTAAGTGCGCGGACTCTAATCTGGGAGAACCGGGTTTGATTCCCCACTCCTCCTCACACAGCTGCTGGGGTGACCTCGGGTCAGTCCCAAGTTCTCTCAGCGCCGTTCTCTCACGAGCAGATCTCGAGAGAGCTCTCTCAGCCCCGCCTCCCTCACAGGCAGTGTTCCCTCTAAGCTGAGTTAGTGTGAGCTAGCTCACCGTTCTTTAGCTACCGGCTCACCCATTTTCTGTCTTAGCTCAGGAAAGGAGGGCTCCAGAGCAAACTAATTGATGCAGCGGCCAAATCGCTCGCTCACAACTTGAATGCCCGTAGCTCACAAAGTAGAATTTTTGCTCACAGCTTGGAAGGGAGCATTGCTCGCAGGGTGTCTGCTGCGGGGAGGAGGGGGAGGGGAAAGGAGATTGCAAGCCACTCTGGGACTCCTTCGGGTAGGTGGGGTATAAATCCAAGCTGTTGTTGTTGTTGTTGTTGTTGTTGTTATACTGAATTTGACTGTCAGCATCAGTCCGTCAAGTTCAGTATCATCTGCTCTGAGTGGCAGGCGCTCTCCAGGGTCTCAGGCAGAGGTCCTTCACATCACCGGCTGCCTGGTCTTTTGATTGGAACATGCGAGGGATTGAACCGGGGACCTTCTGCATGCCACACATGAAGCTGCCCTTATACCAAATCAGACCTTTGCTCCATCAAAGACAGTATCGCCTACTCAGATTTTAGCATTGGAAACAGTGCAGAGAAGGGCAACTAGAATGATCAAAGGGTTGGAACACCTTCCCTGTGAAGAAAGGTTAAAATGCTTGGGGCTCTTTAGCTTGGAGAAATGACGTCTGAGGGGTGACATGATCGAGGTTTATAAGATTATGAATGGGATTGAGCAGGTGGAGAAAGAAGTCCTTTTCTCCCTTTCTCACAATACAAGAACTCGTGGGCACTCCATGAAATTGCTGAGCAGTCGGGTTAGAACAGATAAAAGGAAATACTTCTTCACCCAAAGAGTGATTAACAGATGGAATTCACTGCCACAGGAGGTGGTGGCAGCTGCAAGCATGGACAGTTTCAAGAGGGAATTAGATAAACATCTGGAGCAGAAGTCCATCAGTGGCTATTAGCCACAGGGTATAGATGGGAACTCTCAGTCTGGGGCAGGTGATGCACTCTATTCTTGGTGCTGGAGGGGCAGCAGTGGGAGGGCTTCTCGTGTCCTGGCCCCACTGCTGGACTTCCTGATGGCAACTGGTATATTTTGGCTGCTGTGTGACAGAGTGTTGGACTAGATGGGCCATTGGCCTGATTCAACATTGGCTTCTCTTATGTTCTTATGTTCTTATGTTCTTATGTTCTTATGTTCTTATGTTCTTATGTTCAGACCGGCAGCGGCTCTCCAGGGTCTCAGGTAGGGAAAGGTCTTTGACATCACCTACTACTTGGCCCCGTTAACTGGAGATCCCAGCAATCAATGCTCCCTCTAAGCTGTGAAGTCTTGATGGGAGCCAAAATTCCGCTTTGCGAGCTACTGGCGTTAAAGTGGTGAGCGAGTGATTTGGCCACTGCATCAATTCGTTTGCTCTGGAGCCATTCCTTCCAGAGCGAAGACGAAAATGTGTGAGCCGGAGGCTAAGGAACTGTGAGCTAGCTCACACTAACTCAGCTTAGAGGGAACACTGCCAGTGATTGAACCTGGGGCCGTCTGCATGCCAAGCAGATGCTCTGCCACCAAGCCATCAGACACCAGTCTCTTGCATCTGACGAAGAGAACGATGTTTCTCGGAAGCTTATGCTACTGTTATGTCCGCTGACCGCCACTAGGCGCCAGCAAGGAACCTCTGAGCTTAACTCCCTAGGAATAATAGGGACTAGGCTCCTGGACTTTACTTTGGGGAACCAATAGAGACTTTGGCGGGAGGTTTAAACCTACCAATAGGATCTGGGGGTGTCCCCAGCAGCGTTCCCTCTAAGCTGAGGTAGCGTGAGTTAGCTCACAGTTTTTTAGCCTCCGGCTCACACATTTCTGTCTTCGCTCAGGAAGGAGGGCTCCAGGGCAAACTAATTTTATGCAGCAGCCAAATCGCTCGCTCACCACTTCGATCCCAGGAGCTCACAAAGTAGAATTTTTGCTCACAGGACTTCACAGCTTAGAGGGAACATTGGTCCCCGGGTACTGTATATAGTTGGCCACCCGGCTGGTATTCTGTGTTCTGATTGTGAACCAGTAAACCACGCTGATCACTACAACTGTGTCTACAAGCACTCGTGGGCACTCCATGAAATTGCTGAGCAGTCGGGTTAGAACAGATAAAAGGAAATACTTCTTCACCCAAAGAGTGATTAACATATGGAATTCACTGGCACAGGAGGTGGTGGCAGCTGCAAGCATGGACAGTTTCAAGAGGGAATTAGATAAACATCTGGAGCAGAAGTCCATCAGTGGCTATTAGCCACAGGGTATAGATGGGAACTCTCAGTCTGGGGCAGGTGATGCACTCTATTCTTGGTGCTGGAGGGGGCAGCAGTAGGAGGGCTTCTGGTGTCCTGGTCCCACTTCTGGACCTCCTGATGGCACCTGGTATATTTTGGCCACTGTGTGACAGAGTGTTGGACTAGATGGGCCATTGGCCTGATTCAACATTGGCTTCTCTTATGTTCTTATGTGGTTTCTCTTTTTTATTATTATTATTTTTATTATAGTTTTTATAACATACTTACCCAAAACGTACGTACGAAAGTAAAACAACAACAACATGCGGGAAGCCAACAGCGTCTAACCCACTAACCCACTACGCAATAGCTACAATAAAGTTTGTTTGCCTTAAAGGTGCTACTGGGCTTTTTACTATCTGGCAGCAACAGAATAACACGGCCAAACTCCTCTGGATCTTTTTCTCTTGGGGAACTGATCTCCGTTGCCAGTGGATTAGCTGCAATCCCAGGAGATCTCCGGGCCCCACATGGAGGTTGGCAACCCACCCATCGGGTACCGGGTGTGAGGGTTTTTCAAAAAGGCGATATGAGCTCGGAAGCCAGAGGCCAGGACGCCCCGCCGCCGTGTACCATATTAGCTTAATGGGGCATCGAGAGAGCTTTTTCTCAGCTACCATTTCTGCCTGGAAACATCGATGTGGACATTCGGGGGGGGGGGGAGGAAATGCATTCCAGCAGGTAGCTGCTTGTTTCCACATTACAGGTTCTCAAGACACCCTTCCCCTTGGTGCAAAACACACACACCCTCCAGGAACATCGAATCTGGCTCCGTGGGCATGTCAGCAATTAGCGACCCGACTGTCCCATCTGTCCGGCCTCCTTGACGGACGCCGGAGCAGAAGTGTTTGCTTCCAAGCGCGGCCGCAAAATGTAAAAACAAGCAGATCTGAGATCAGTCAATAATTACTTTAGAGAGGACCCGGCCTGCTGGTGGGGCCATAAAGATGAATCTCATCAAGCCGGTGGCGGCTTTTGCGGACGAAGCCCGGCTCTCGCCGCCGGCCGTAATGGCCTCATTATTCCGATATCATTACTGGGCATCCTCTCCAAAGTTCATGCTAATGGGCCGGCAACTGCTAATGAGCGCAGGGATTGTGAGTCACGCGCGGTTTCCTTTATTTAGCACGGCCGGGACCACAATGGCTTCTTTAAAAACCTATTTGGGAAGGGGGGGAAAGTCCGTGCTGATATAAATATAGAATCTGGGTTTTTAACTGGGGGAGCAAAATTTTGCTGAAGGCTTTCACGGGCAGAGTTAATTCATTGTTGTGGATTTCCTGGGCTGTGTGGCCGTGATCTTGGCATTGTAGGGCCTGATGTTTCGCCAGCAGCTGTGACTGGCATCCTCAGAGGTGTAACACAGAAAGATGGAGGACTCTCTGTGTCAAGGTGAGAAGGAAAATGGCAGGCAGGTGATTTATATCTACTCAGGAAGGTGGGGTAGGGCTGAGTCATTATCTTGTAGGAGTTTCCCAGGCTATGAATATGCTAATGGAGGAGCTTTCCTGAGGAGGTTCTTTTGCATATGGATTAGCTGTTTCCTGAGGAGGTTCTTTTGCATATGGTTTCCTGAGGAGGTTTCCTGTTTACTGAGGAGGTTCTTTTGCATGTGGATTGGCTGTTGTGAATTTTCCGGGCTGTATGGCCATGGTCCTGGCATTGTAGGGCCTGACGTTTCGCCAGCAGCTGTGACTGGCATCCTCAAAGGTGTGACACAGAAAGATGGAGTACTCTCTGTGTCAAGGTGAGAAGAAAAATGTTAGGCAGGTGATTTATATCTACTCAGGAAGGTGGGGTAGGGCTGAGTCATTATCTTGTAGGAGTTTCCCAGGCTATGAACATGCTAATGGAGGAGCTTTCCTGAGGAGGTTCTTTTGCATATGGATTAGCTGTTTCCTGAGGAGGTTCTTTTGCATCTGGTTTCCTGAGGAGCTTTCCTGAGGAGGTTTTCCTGTTTCCTGAGGAGGTTCTTTTGCATGTGGATTGGCTGTTGGGATTCCAATCCTATCTGTAGTGCTGTTGTCAGATGTAGAGCCTTTTGTGTTTTGTAGGACAGGAGCAAAGATTGGGCTTTTCCTCTTCCTGAGCGACGATCGAAAGCCTCGGCGTTCTGACGCAGGAGTGAGGGTGAGCGTGGCTTGCCAATTTCCAGGCAGGACCTGGAGTTCTCCCAGAATTAGAATGGATTCCCCAGACAACAGAGATCAGTTCCCCGGGAGAAAATGACTGCTTTGGAGGATGGATTGTATGACACCAGATTCCGGCTGAGGTCCCTCCCCTTCCCAGACTCCTCTCTCCTCAGGCACTGCCCCCCACAAAATCTCCAGGAATTCCACAGCCTGGAGTTGGCAGCCTTGTGATTCTGACTATTAGCCACAAGGCATAGGTAGGAACTCTGGGGCAAGCAATGCTCTGCATTCTTGGTGCTTTGGGAGGCTTCAAGAGGGTTTTAGATAAACATATGGAGCAGAGGTCCCTCATGCAGACCAGAAGGTCAGTAGTTCAGCGGTTCGAGACCCGAGAGTGCCGCATGACGGAGCGAGCTCCTGTCTCTAGTTCCAGCTCCTGCCAACCTAGCAGTTCGAAAGCAAGAAATTGCAAGTAGATAAATAGGTACCACTTAGGTGGGAAGGTAACAGCGTTCCGTGCACCTCGGCGTCTAGTCATGCCGGCCACATGACCAATGGAGAAGGCTTTGGACAGCGCTGGCTCTTTGGCTTGGAAACGGAGACAAGCACCACATCCCTAGAGTCGGATTCGACTGGCTTTGAGCAAGGAAACCTTTACCTTTACCTATAGATAGGAACTCTTGGTCTGGGGCAAGTGATGCTCTGTATTCTTGGTACTTTGGGGGGCAACATTGGGAGGCCTTCTAGTGTCCTGGTCCTACTGGTGGACCCCCTGATGGCCCCTGGTATTCTTGGCCACTGTGGGACATAGAGTGTTGGACTGGATGGGCTATTGGCCTGATCCAACATTGGCTTCTCTTATGTTCCCATGTTCTCATGAGTTCTCACTTGCACCCAATCCAGTGATGCGCAGAAAAAGCAGGTGCTTCTCAGAAAGGGAGGAGGAGGAGGAGGTGGAGGAGAAGGAGGAAAAGGAAAAGGAGAAGAGGAGGAGGAGGAGAAGGAGAAGAAGGGGGAGGAAGAGAAGGAGGAGACTGGATTTGTACCCCACCCCTCACTACCCGAAGGAGTCTCAGAGGGGTTTACAAACTCCCTTCCCTTCCCCTCCCCACAACAGACAGTGAAGTGGGAGGGGCTGAGAGAGCTCCGAGAGAACTGTGACTGGCCCGAGGTCACCCAGCTGGCTCCATGTGAAGGACAAGGAGGGAATCCAACCCGGTTCTCCAGGTTCGAATCCGCTGCTCTCAACCACACCACCACACTGGGAAGGCGTTTCACGACCAAAGTGTGTGCGAATGATGTCACAGCTCACTTCTTCAGATACAGACAACAGTGACTCACGGAAGCTCCTCTCCTGCCACAAATTTTCCTCGTCTTGAAAGGTGCTCCTGGACTCTTGCTCTTCTCTCCTGCCACACCAGTGCCACACCAGCGACCCACCTCGATCTAACTCCACAGAACATCTGCCTTCTCCAAACTGATGACCTTCCAGAGATTAATTAAAATAATGAGGCAACTGTACTTATCGGATAAGGCAGGGACATCAGGGGAAGGCCTCGGCCTCTGTGTCCTGTTGTTGGCTCTCCGGAGGAACCGGTTGGCCTCTGTGTGAGACAGGAGGCTGGACTAGAGGGACCACTGAACTGATCCAGCAGGGCTCTTCTGAGGTCCTTATGAAGGCCTCGGCCTCTCTGCCCTGTTGTTGGCTGTCCAGAGGAACTGGTTGGCCACTGTGTGAGACAGGAGGCTGGACTAGATGGACCCTCACTGGCCTGATCCAGCAGGGCTCTTCTGAGGTTCTTATGAAGGCCTCGGCCTCTATGCCCTGTTGTTGGCCCTCCAGAGGAACTGGTTGGCCACTGTGTGAGACAGGAGGCTGGACTAGATGGGCCACTGGTCTGATCCAGCAGGGCTCTTCTGAGGTCCTTATGAAGGCCTCGGCCTCTCTGCCCTGTTGTTGGCTGTCCAGAGGAACTGGTTGGCCACTGTGTGAGGCAGGATGCTGGACTAGATGGACCCTCACTGGCCTGATCCAGCAGGGCTCTTCTGAGGTTCTTATGAAGGCCTCGGCTTCTCTGCCCTGTTGTTGGCTCTCCAGAGGAACTCATTGGCCACTGTGTGAGACAGGATGCTGGACTGGATGGACCACTGGCCTGATCCTTATCAGCGAAAGGCCTTGGCCTCTGTGTCCTGTTGTTTGTCCTCCAGAGGAAATGGTTGGCCACTGTGTGAGATAGGATGCTGGATCAGATGGACCCTCAGTGGTATGATCAGGCCTGTAGCTACAGTGTGACATCTCAGGGCTAGGCCCTTTGACTTGTTGGCAAGGCCCCACAGCTTCCCACCCAGCCCAGGGCCCCTGAGTGGCAGCAGGTATGGGGAAGGAGCCAGGTATTCCTTTAATTTAATCCAGTGCCCCTAAGAAATTTAAATGCCCCTCAACTTAAAAAATTCTAGCTATGGGCCTGGGTCTGATCCAGGAGGGTTCTTCTTATGAAGGCCTCAGCCTCTATACTGTGTTGTTGGCCCTCCAGAGGAACTGGTTGGCCACCCTGTGAGACAGGATGCTAGACTGAATGGACCACTGGTCTGATCCAGCAGGGCTCTTCTGATGTTCTTATGAAGGCCTCAGTCTCTCCGCCCTGTTTGTGAGTCCTTCAGAGGAACTGGTTGGCCACCCTGTGAGACAGGATGCTGGACTGGAGGGACCACTGGCCTGATCCAGCAGGACTCTTCTGATGTTCTTATGAAGGCCTCAGCCTCTCCGCCCTGTTGTTGGTCTTGCAGAGGAACTGGCTGGCCAATGTGTGAGACAGGATGCTGGACTAGATGGACCACCGGCCTGACCCAGCAGGGCTCTTCTGATGTTCTTATGAAGGCCTCGGCCTCTGTGCCCTGTTGTTGGCCCTCCAGAGGAACTGGTTGGCCACTGTGTGAGGCAGGATGCTGGACTAGAGGGACCCTCACTGGTCTGATCCAACAGGGCTCTTCCGATGTTCTTATGAAGGCCTCAGCCTCTATGCCCTATTGGTTGGCCATTCAGAGGAACTGGTTGGCCACTGTGTGAGACAGGATGCTGGACTCGATGAACCACTGGCCTGACCCAGCAGGGCTCTTCTGATGTTCTTATGAAGGCCTCGGCCTCTCTGCCCTGTTGTTGGCCCTCCAGAGGAACTGGTTGGCCATTGTGTGGGACAGGATGCTGGACTAGGTGGACCACTGGTCTGATCCAGCAGGGCTCTCCTGATGCTGACATCAGCCGGCTTGGGGGATTCTGAAGGATGAAACTGGGCCTTCCAATCCGGTGCCTATTTCCCCCCCTGAGACCCAAACGAGCCTGGGTGGGTGTTTTTGCTTTGTGGTGGACAACCTCACACCAACAGGTCTAGCAGGTTGAGGAGGGGGCCGCTCTGACAGAGCCGGCACAGAATGTGTCGCTCTTAAGCACGTGGTGAAAGGAAAGCGTCAGAACACAGCTGTCTGCGTGGGAGGCTGCCGCCTGGCAGGAAAGTATCTAATCAGCAAGATGCGGCTGCAGGACTCCTTGGTATGTGGGGCAGGGGAAACGGATAGACTTCTCACATACAGATTCCTCTGAGCCTGTATTAGCCGGCCGGCCTCCAGGGGGCAAATTTCGACTCTGGAGAAAGCGCCCCTAGCTTAGCAGAGGAAACACAATCACTGAAAGTTTGACCAGCTCACCTTAGGTTGCTGGCTCTGGGTTGGGGAACACCTAGAGATGTTGGGGGCGGAGGATGGGGAGGGCGAGGTTAAGAGAGGGGCCTCGGCTGGGTACAGCGCCCTAGAGGCCACCCTCCAAAGCTGCCATTTCCTCCAAACGGAGCCAGTTTGGTATAGTGGCTAGGAGCATGGACTCTAATCTGGGAGAACTGGGTTTGATTCCCCACTCTTCCACTTGCACCTGCTGGATGACCTTGGGCAAGCCATAGTTCTGTCAGAGCTGTTCTCTCAAGGGCAGTTCTCTCAGAGCTCTCTCAGCCCCGCCTACCTCACAGGGTGTCTGTTGTGGGGAGGGGAAGGAAAAGGAAATTGTAAGCCGCTCTGAGACTCTCTTTGGGTAGTGAAGGGCGGGGTATAAATCCAATCTCTTCTTCTTCTTCTACCTCACAGGGTGTCTGTTGTGGGGAGGGGAAGGGAAAGAGTTTGTCAGCCGCTCTGAGACTCCTTTGGGAAGTGAAGGGTGGCGTATAAAGCCAGTCTCTCTCTCTCTCTCTCTCTCTCTCTCTTCCCAGAGGAACTGATATTGGTCATCTGGCATTCAGGTCTAATAGTGAGAGATCTCCAGGTATCACCTGGCGGGTGGCAACCCTATGGCCCAGCATCTTTTAGCAGGACTCTGATCCATTGTAAACATAGTGGGGAGGGGAGGGACCTTAGCTTTGTAGAATGCCATGGAGGCTGACATCCAAAGCAAGTGGCCCTGTGGCCTGTTATCTCTGCCGTCTGGAGTTCGGCAGTAATTCCGGGAAATCTCCAGCCTCCACCTGCATCATCATCATCATCATCATCATCTTATTGGATTTAGTAAAGGTTCCCTTGCTCGAAAGCCAGTCGAATCCAACTCTAGGGTTGCGGTGCTCGTCTCCGTTTCAAAGCCAAAGAGCCAGCGCTGTCCAAAGACGTTGCCGTGGTCATGTGGCCGGCATGACTAAACACCAAGGTGCACGGAACGCTGTTACCTTCCCACCAAAGTGGTACCTATTGATCTACTTGCGATTTCTTGCTTTTGAATTGCTTGGTTGGCAGGAGGCGGGGCCAGAGACGGGAGCTCACTCCGTCACGCGGCACCCTCGGGTCTCAAACTGCCAAACTACTGACCTTCCGGTCTGCAGCTCAGCATCTTAACCACTTGAGCCACCGCAGCCCCCTTTATGGTGTTTATACCCATCCAAAAACTAACCACGTTCTAACCAAGTACCGACCATGCTTGGCAGCCAAGATCTAACAAAGATTCTATTTTTATTCTTTAAGGTTGCTTTGGCGTGTTCGGTTGATCTGGGAGAACCAGGTTTGATTCCCCCATGCCTCCAGTTGTAGCTGCTGAATGACCTCGGGCAAGCCATAGTTCTGACAAGAGCTGTTCTTGAAAAAGAGCACTTTCTGTCAAGAGCTCTCTCAGCACCACCTACCGCACAGGGTGTCTGTTGTGGGGAAGGGAAGGGAAAGGAGTTTGTAAGCCGCTCTGAGACTCCTTCGGGTAGTGAAGGGCGGGGTATAAATCCATCCTCCTCCTCCTCTCCTCCTCTCTTCCTCCTCCTCTTCTCCTCCTTCTTCTCCTCCTCCTCTCCTCCTCCTCCTCCTCCTCCTCTTCTTCTTCTTCTTCTTCTTCTTCTTCTTCTTCTTCTTCTTCTTCTTCTTCTTCTTCTTCTTCTTCTTCTCCTTCTCCTTCTCCTTCTCCTTCTCCTCCTTCTTCTCCTTCCCCTTCTCCTTCCCCTTCTCCTTCTTCCCCTGGGGCAAGTGAGACTCTGTATCCTTGGTGCTTGTGGGGGTGGGCAACAGTGATGCAGAGTGTAGGACTGGATGGGCCATTGGCCTGATCCAACACTGGCTTCTCTTAAGTTCTTAAGTCCTTAAGATATAGATAGGAACTCTTGGTCTGGGGCAGGTGATGCTCTGTATTCTTGGTGCTTGCAGGGGGTCAACAGTTGGAGGGGCTTCTAGTGAGCCAGTTTGGTGTAGTGGTTAAGTGCGCGGACTCTAATCTAGGAGAAGCGGGTTTGATTCCCAACTCCTCCACTTGCACCTGCTGATGTGACCTTGGGTCAGTCACAAGCTCTGGCACAGCTGTTCCTGAAAGAGCAGTTTGTGTTAGAGTTCTCTCAGCCTCACCTACCTCACAGGGTGTCTGTTGTGGGGAGGGGAAGGGAAAGGAGTTTGTAAGCCGCTCTGAGACACCTTTGGGCAGTGAAGGGCGAGGTATAAATCCAATCTCCTCCTCCTCCTCCTCCTCCTCCTCCTCCTCCTCCTCTTCTTCTTCTTCTTCTTCTTCTTCTTCTTCTTCTTCTTCTTCTTCTCCTTCTCCTTCTCCTTCTCCTTCTCCTCCTCCTCTTCTCTTCCTCCTCCTCCTCCTCCTCTCCTCCTCCTCCTCCTCTCCAACTCCTCCTCCTCTTCTCCTCCTCATCCTCTCCTCTTCTATTCCTCCTCCTCTTCTCCTCCTCCTCCTCCTCCTCACAGATCAATTCCCCTTTAGCAGGTCATTAGACCCCACAGATGTTGCTCCCGCCCCACACCCACACCTCTCCAGCTTCCACCCCCAAATCTCCAGGAATTTCCCAACCTGGAGCTGGCAGCCCTACATGACAGGGCAGCAGACGCCTTTGGGTAGTGAAGGGCAGGGTATAAATCCAATCTCTCCTCCTCTTCCTCTTCTTCTGAAATAAAATACAAATCAGCTTGGAATGTTCTGAATATACAAAGATAATTCTATTGTCCCATTACATTCATTCCTAGGAGGAATTACTTCCCTGTTCAATGGGTTTAGCCTGGAATAATTTGCATCGGATTGCATCAATAGTACGGCATTTCACATCTGCCAAATAAGTGAGCCGAGCCAACCAACCGTAGATTTCACTTGGCCAAGAAGAACTCAGACAAATAGGCAAATTTGCTTTTGAATGTATATCGAAGCACTTCCTAATGTACAGTTCAGGACGAATTGTGCAAATTTAAACCAGATTTGCAGAGGTCTACTTGGGGATTTTCTGCAGTTCTGAATTAATAGTAAAATGAAGGAAGAAAATAAAGACAAACACAAATTAAAAAAAAATTCAGGTGTGGCCATGACCCCCCACCCCACCCCGTGCCTCTGGAGTTCTCATCAGTTCCTTTCGCTGTACACTTGTTATCGTATGTCTGACCTTCTGGTGTCTCAGCCTCCTGTGCACCATGCTGGGAAACGACAGCTTTTGAATTGTTTTTCTCTTATGCCCGCTTGCCTTGCCCCTGTGCACAAATTGTAATCATGAGCTTCACTTAGATCAGGGGGTTGTTTGAATTCACTATAAGTCAAGGGCCTCCATGATCCACGGCCATTCCTGACACGAGCTGTGTATGCATCCTTAGTTATGATGTACCAATAAACAGAATCTTCTTATGAAGTCCTGCGTTGTGTGATCTGACTAAGGAGCCTGACAGTTGCTTATTCCCCTGCAGGAATCTGCAACTTTTGTGCAGAATCAGGTATGGAAGAAGAAGAAGAAGAAGGAGAAGGAGAAGGAGAAGGAGAAGGAGAAGGAGAAGGAGAAGGAGAAGAAGAAGAAGAAGAAGAAGAAGAAGAAGAAGAAGAAGAAGAAGAAGAAGAAGAAGAAGAAGAAGAAGAAGAAGAAGAAGAGAGGAGGAGGAGGAGTTTGGATTTATACCCCACCCTTCACTGCCCAAAGGCGTCTCAGAGCGGCTTACAAACTCCTTTCCCTTCCCTCCCCACAACAGACCCCCTGTGAGGTAGGTGGGGCTGAGAGAACTCTTAACACAAACTGTCCTTGAGAGAACAGCTGTGCCAGAACTTGTGACTGACCCAAGGTCACATCAGCAGGTGCAAGTGGAGGAGTGGGGAATCAAACCCGGTTCTCCCAGATTAGAGTCCACACACAACCACTACACCA
>JAPDNY010000822.1:0-24097 GCA_029375565.1 Gekko gecko
CCATCTGGTCCTGGAGCTTTGCCCAACTTTGCATCTTCTATCGCCATTGTCACTTCTTCTTTCGTTACTAAACCATTTAATGATTCCTTAATTTGTTTTCCCAGCTCTGGAACTTCAATAGTCTCCAAATATTTCTTAATTCTCTGTTGATCAATTCCTTTCTTTTTGAATAATTTGGCGTAATATTTGAAGAAAGCTCTTTTTATACCATTCAAATTCATAACATCCTTTCCATCTTCAATAATCTTAGATATAAAATTCCTTTCTTTTCTATTTTTCAATTGCCACGCTAAAAACTTTCCTGGTTTGTTTGCACCCTCAAATGCTTTTTTTGCTGTAATTTCTTCAAATTCCAATATAATTCTCTGTTTAATAAAACATTCAGCTGATCTTGCAGAAAGTGGATCTCTTTAATAATCTTTTTCTTCCCTGGTCTTTTCTTTAATTCCTTTTCTTTTTTGTCGAATTTTTTCATAAAGGTCTTTCTGTTGTTGGATCTTTTGCTTTTTGTCCTTGGAGTTCAGAGAGATAAGCATACCTCTCATTACCGCTTTGTACGCATCCCATACAACTTGTATATCCGTACCTTTATTTAAATTCAATTCAAAAAAACTTTTCATTTCTTTTTTTAAAGTTTCATTGATTAGTTTTTGATCTAATAAGTCCTCATTGATTCTCCAATATAGTTGTTTAGTTTTTTCTTTAGATATCCAGAGTAAGGGATTATGATCTGAATTAATTTTCGGTAAAATTTGTATTTTATAAGTTTTTGCGCCATCTCCTCTGACATCCAAATCATGTCAATTCGGGAGAAGGAATTATGTCTATTAGAGTAAAAAGTGTAGTCCTTAGTCTTGGGATTCCACTTCCTCCAAACGTCTTCCAGTTTCTCTTGCTTCATCAATTGAAAAAAATTTTTGGTAACTTTCCAATTGTCTCTCCACTTGCTTTGGATTTTCTGTCCAATATGTTATTCACTGTACCATTAAAGTCTCCAGCTAGGACTATTTGATCATAATTTAAACAGTCCAACTCTTTAGTCAAGTCATTGAAGAAAGTCTCTTTTGCACCATTGGGCGCATATATATTTACAAGCAATGTCTTTTTTCTGTTCATCAATATTTCCACGCCAACATATCTTCCTTCTTTATCTGAGAAGATTTTTTTAGGGTCCAATTCTTTTGAAACATAAATCACTGTTCCTTTTTTTCTTATTAGTTGCTGAGGAATGAAATTCTTCTCCCAATTTTTTATTAATCAAATATTTATTATCTTGTTTTCTTATATGTGTTTCTTATAAACAAATTATGTTACATTTTTGTTTCTCCAGCCAATGATTCACTAATCTTCTTTTACTAGGTGAATTTAGTCCGTTTACGTTCCAAGATAAAAATTTGTAATCCATAATTGTGTTGAATTAAATATCTTTAAAATCATCAAAATTGTTCTCTTTAAATCTGTATAAGTCTCCTTCAGATTTAAGAGTAGATCTCACCGAATTGTACACAAATGAAAGTCCATATGGAATCTCCCATCTGAACCTAATATTCATTTCTTTTAGTCTGTCTGTCAATTTCTTGAATTTCTTTCTGTCTTGTAAGATCGATCTCGGAATTTCTCTCAGAATTATTATTTTTTTTCCATTAATTTCCAACGGTTGTGTAAATTGTTTCTTGAAAACATCTTCCTTCATTTTTGTTGTCACGAATTGAACAATCACATCTCTGTGTAATTGCTTTCTCTTGGCATAAGCTGAGTTTACTCTGTAAATCAAGTCAAAGTCTGGATCCAAATCTCCAACATCTTCCCCTACATAAGTTGTCAATGTATTGATTACTAGAGCTCGTAAGTCCTGATCTTCCTCCTCTTCTATCCCTCTCAATCTCAGATGATTCTGAGTAGCTCTATATTCCATCATAGACTCCAGCCTTGTATTTTCTAACAGGGATTTTTTAACCTTCTGTTCCATTTCTTCAGATTTTGTCACCAGACTTTTGACCTCTTTCTTGACTTCTTCTGTATCTTTTTTAATCCCTGACACTTCTGTTAGTACCAGTTCTTTCAGTTCTTCCATATTTTTTTCTGTACTTGGACTTGCACTTGTTCTATTTGCTCCAGTTGTATTTGCAGCTGTTGTTGCAATTGTTGTTGCAGCTGTGATTCTATTTGTTTTCCAAGATTCTGCACCACTTCGGTCATCCGTTTTTCCATCGCTTCCATCGCCGCTTGCCACTCTTTTTTCCTTTGCAGTCATTCTTGGACTAGGTGATGACGCAGCTCTAGGTCTTGACCTCAAATCCGTTTTGGAAGCGACTTCAGTACTAATCAATCTTTATATTAGCAATCTTCAAGCCAAATCGCCACCTTTATAACTTGTAACAGCGCTTTTCGGCTTAAAAATAACTTTTTAAAATTTAGTCCTCCTCAAAATGTCGGGCGCAATTTCTCTATGGTTTTCCGGCTAGAGTAGGCTCCTTCCAAACTTCCTGTTTATCTGTCCGTCTCTGTAATCCAACTTCCGGTAAAGGTGGTGTCACACGATCAGACGTCCGTCTGTTTCCGGCACCGCAACCTCTAAAACGTCCACTCTAGCCTACTTCCTGTATCATAGAGTCACAGTTAGTTTCGTTTCTGCTACGTAAAGTTTAGACTTGATTGACCACAGGAATGCAAAACAAAGTCACTTTTCAGCCGTTTTCTCTAAAGGAAAGCTTTCATTTTACTTTTAAATCAAGCGGAATAGTTCATTAAAGGTTTCTACGCTTATCCGTACGTTTCAATTTAGCGTTCTTCTTTAAACCGGTAAGCGCTTATTCGTTTGTTACCTTGCTTGTAATCTCGGGTTTCGCGGTGCTTCTTCTGTAATCGATGTTAAACTTGGTGTTAAAGAGGTCGGTAGATGATGAATTTATGCTGAATTCTCAGCCCAGCTGGTATCTGTAGTGCTGATTTGCAACTGCCCTCTTCACGGAAGGAGATCAAAGTGTAAACAAGCTTCCTCCCGAAGCTTATCCACACCGATCTCAACTCCCCCTCAGGCTTGGCTGCTTGCTTGCCACCCCCTGCCTGGGGAGTGCTGCGCTGGGCCAAATAAAGCCCAGACTGTCGTCAGATACCGCAGTACACTCTGCACAACTCGCAAAGTGTGTCAATTCGCCATTTTACTCCGACCGGAAGCCGCAGGGAAACAGAAAAATCTTATGTAAAGGTGCTAAAACAGAAAAATGGAGAAGAATCAAATAGAATACAAGAAATGAAACTAATAGAAGAATTTTACAGACATCTATATAAAAGAACACAGGAGCTGCAGTGGCTCAAGTGGTTAAGACGCTGAACTGCTGGCTGTGGAAGGTCAGTAGTTCAGCAGTTCAAGACCCGTGAGTGCCGCATGACAGGGTGAGCTCCTGTCTCTAGTTCCAGCTCCTGCCCACCTAGCAGTTCGAAAGCAAGAAATTGCAAGTAGATAAATAGGTACCACTTCAGTGGGAAGGTAACAGCGTTCCATGCGCCTTGGTGTTTAGTCATGCCAGCCACATGACCATGGCAATGTCTTCGGACAACGCTGGCTCTTCAGCTTTGAAACGGAGATGAGCACCGCAACCCTAGAGTCGGATTCGACTGGCTTTCGAGCAAGGGAACCTTTACCTTTACCTTATATAAAAGAACAGACTCCAACCCAGATTTTATACAGCATTACCTGGAAACTTATAAACCTAAGATTTTTACAGAAGAACGAAAGAAAATCATCAACCAACCAATAGCAATGGTGGAATTGGTAGGGGTGTTAAAAAAAAGAAGAAAAAGGGAAAGCACCAGGTCTGGATGGTTTATCTGTAGAATTTTGTCTTATTTTTGAAGATCAGATATTAAACCACTTAAAAGAAGTCTGCAAAAGTATAATGGAAAAAGGTGAAGTTCCTGACTCTTGCAACAATGCATTAATAACTCTTATCCATAAACAAGGCACAGATGAAAAGGAAATTAAAAACTATAGATGTATCTCCCTTTTGAATGTTGATTATAAAATTTTCACCTGCATCTTAGCCACAAGATTGATTTTTTTTTGTCTCAGATGATACACAAAGACCTAGCCAGCTTTCTACCTAAAAGACAAATTAGAAAGAATCTCAGATGTATTCTTGATGTTATAGAATATTTACGTGTAATCCAAAGCCTTTTATTGGCATATATATAAAGATACAATAGTCTAAATACAGAATCAAGAACAGTAAAATTAGTAAGAGTAGCATCATAATAAAACCTAGTTCACAATATCATTTATCATGCCATAAAACCATGGCACTGCAGAGAAACTTTGCTACTATTTCAGTTATTTCTGTATCTGGATTGTTAAGCAAGAAAAGGAGCTTAAAATCATCAGGGGTCTCTACAGTTTGGCTTAATATGGGGTACAGAAGATCCTGACGGGACACCAAATAGAGAGGGCACTGGAGGAGGACATGTACAACAGTTTCAACACAGTCCTTCATAAAAGGACAACATCTCCTTGGAATCTGCCAGATAAGATAACTGAAGTAAGAAGATTAAATCTAGTTTAATGGCACTCTGTCCCCCGTGCTGTATGCAGGGCCAGCTGCATGGTCATTTGTGGGCTAGACAAGGACATTGTCCCACAGCTCCCCATGCACCAGCAATGTCTGGCGGCCCACCCCTTCAGGTGCCCTTCCAGCCACCTGAGACCCTCCTTCCCCCCTTCCCAGCAGCTCCACTTGGCTGCCTCCGTCAGCACCAAATGTGGGGCAGAGAAAGGGGTGCACTATGGGGCAGCCGCCCAGAAAGCCTCCCCCTGTCCCCCAGGGCAGGAAGGGGTCAGTTGGAAACAGCCACCCCGGCGGGAGAGGGGAGCAGCAGGTGGGACCTCACCAGGGACCCTCGCGCAGGCAGGGCAGGCACATGTAGTGCCATGGAACCACTGTCCCCCTCAGGGACCATGCCAGGCAACCACCTCACAGTTTCCCCAGGCGCAGGGGCGGCGAGGACAGTGGCTATGCAAGACGTGCCCGGGAACTAGCTAGCTGCCCCTTCATGGTGGCGGCGGTTGCCGCCACCGCTTCCCTGGTGTGATGTATCCAGACCTGACCGCCTGCGCTGCCAGATCACCACACAGTCATGCGAAGCCTCAAAGCTTCGATCCGAACAGATCCCAGCCTGTGCCGAGCAGAGGGCTAGTATTCCAGCCAGGACCCATGGAACTCTTGACCACTGTTAACAGCCGATCACCTGAGTGGGATGTGTTCTGGGAGTGGGTTCTGCCAGGGATATACACCGGGCTGTGAGCCGACTGATTGTCTGCATTCTGCATCACAAATAAAAGTATGGACTGAAATCACTGCATCAGTCTTGGTACCTTTCGCCCTTCCCCCGCCACTGCTGCGAGGGGGGCAGGGAGCGCTGCCAGCCTCTGTCCTGTCACCCCTCCCTTCGATCTGGGACTGTCCGCGCTGCTGTTCGCTGATGGGGAATTGGTGGACCCCACCTGGAGGTTGGCAACCCCAGAAGGACAGGAGGAAACCGGATAAGGGGGAGGGGCTATGGGGACCCTCGGGAAAGCATGGAGGAGGGGGAACAGAGATGCATGGAGGAGGGGGAACTCATGCTCGCACTTGCAGGGCCCCTTCCGGGAAATGAACCGATCCCAGGATCCATGGGCCCCACCCATGGCAGCCCCCTTGGAATGCCATCCAGAAAGCATCTGCTGCGGGATGCAGAGCCCCTAGCCATCCATGGACCCAGCATGAGTGCTTCCCCCAAGCCACCCCTTGGGGCCGCATCCCGGACTCCCGTCCAGCTCCATCGGCCAGGCTCTGGATGTACCCAGCACCTGGAGACGACCAGGACGGGTCCCGACTGCAGTCATGGCCCATCGATCCGCACTGGAGCAGGTCGTTGCTGCCATGGTCCACCCTGGTGCCTGTCGGGCCCCCTCCTGTGCACAGCCATGCCCCCATCCCGCACCCTCAGCCGTGTGCCGGCCCTGGCCTCCTTGGGCAGCTGGGAGGGCTCCGGGCATGTGCTTTACTGTGCATGCTCGTGTGTTGCCTGGTGCACCGGCGAAAGGTGACACAGCACCGCAGTGGGCATGCGCATTCCGCACGGCCTGGGGAGCTGGTGGAGATGGCCTTCCCAACCAAGGGGGTACTATGGCTCCTGAGGAGGTGGGGTGCTTGCTCAGAACACTCCACCAACTTGAGGCGGGTCTGAGGGTCATGCCCTCGACCCACTTAGAGACCCAGGGGGCCTTGAGGTGGCTGCCGAGCACCTGTCTGCCTGGGGCTTGATGGACCAAAGGTTTGATTCAGCATAAAGCAGCTTCATGTATTTATATGTTCATGTGTTCACTGACACCATAAATGCATGGAATTTTAAAAATCTGGACACTTCCACCTGAGCATCATCTTGTCATTTTCAAATGCCCCTCAAAAATGGATGCATGGGGGGCTTTCGGTCGGAGTAAAATGGTGAACTGACGCACCTTGCATTCATGCAGGGTGGATGGTGGCTTCTTCTGACAGTTTGGGCATTTATATTGCCCAACACAGCCTCCCCCAGGCAGGGGGTCAACAAGTAAGCATCGAGGTCCAAGTGAGAGTTGAGATTGGTGTGTATAAGTCTCGAAGGAGGCTTGTTTACGCTTTGATCCCCTCTCAGAAGCGGGCGTATGCAAGAGAGCACTAAAGAAGCCAACCGGGCTGGGAATCCAGCTTAAATTCGTCATTTCCCGACCTCTTAAGAAAGAGAGTTGAGTCGAAAGTGAGAAGAAGTGATGCGAAGCTCCAAGATAAACATGCAAGGTAACATAAACAATTTGCTTACCGGAATGGAAATCTAACAAAAATTGAAAAAGGCAGATAAGTATAAAAGAATTAATCTTGAATAATCGGGCCACTGAGGATTTGAGAAGAGTTTGTCAAAGCGAGCAATTTGAGAAAAATAGACATTGTTTAACATTCCTGTGGTTTGAAAGAGCTGGAGCGGAATCTAAGACTGAAACTAATGAGAGAAATCGCGAGACTAAGGTGTTGCAACTATCTGTGTCTGGCTAGTACTGTGTATAAGGACTAGAGTAGTTTCCGGAGGACTGTAAAAGCGGTGGAACAAAGTTTCCGGTAGGAAGGATTTTGAGGCGGACAGGAAACAGGAAGTTGAAGAAGAGCCTACTCTAGCCAAAAAAACCATAGAGAAATTGCGCCCACCATTTTTAGGAGGACTGAACTTTAAAATCGAATTTTATCACTGGAATTGCTTCAAAAGAGTAGCGAAAAGGCAACGATTCAAGAGAAGACAAAAAGAGGACCCGGAAAATATGAATTTGGACTAATTTTAGAAACTTCAAAACGGATCCAAAACAACGACAAAGGGCTGCTTCGTCCGTGAGTCCAAGTATGGCAGGGAAGGAAAAAGAGAGTGGCAAGCTGCAGTGGAGTCAATGGAAAAAGAGAATGCTGGAGGCGATTCAAGGATTAGTGAAACAGATAGAACAACAGTTAGAAAAGCAAATGGAAAAACAGCTGGAGCAGTTAGAAGTCCAAGAAAAGAATGTGATAGCTCTCAAAGAATTGGTTGTAGCAAAGGTGGCGGTAATTACAAAAGAAGTGGCAGACACAAAGAGCCAAGTGCAAGGTCTGGTATTAAAATCGACCGAATTAGAGCAAAGAATACAAGATATAGACAAAAAAATGGAAACAACTCTTCAGGAAAATCGTAAATTGGAGGCAATGATGGAGTATAGAGCGATGTTAAACCATCTGAGGCTAAGAGGGATTGAAGAAAAGGCAGATGAAGATATACATATGATAGTGACGACTGCTTTGATGGAGTATCTGGGAGAGGATCAAGGAGAATTGGAGTCTGATTTCGACTTGATTTATAGAGTAAATTCAGCATATGCTCAGAGAAAAAACTTGCCAAGAGATGTTATTGTGCAATTTGTAACAAGGAAGATGAAGGAGGATACTTTCAAAAAACAATTTTCACAACCATTGGAAATCGATTGCAAAAATAATGAGAGAACTCCCAAGAATGATCTTGCAAGAAAGAAAGAAATATAAAAAGCTGGCAGACAAATTGAAGTAGCTAACCATCAGGTTTAGATGGGAAATACCATATGGTCTGTCTTTTACCAACAATGTGAAGAGACATACGATCAAGACTCTGGGAGATATGTATAGGTTCAAAGCAGAAAATGTAGAAGATTTTGGAGATATTTAAAGTCAAGACATGATCGATTACAAATTGTTATCGTGGAATGTAAATGGACTTAATTCACCCTCTAAAAGAAAATTAGTAAATTATTGGTTGCAAAAACAAAAGGCTAATATTATCTGCTTGCAAGAAAATCATATTAGAAAACGGGACAATAAGTATTTGATTAACAAAAAATTAGGAGAAGAATTTTATTCACTGGCAGAAAAAAAAATAAGGGAGTTGTGACCTATGTAAACAAAGAATTGGACCCAAAACAAATTTTTAGCAATAAAGATGGGAGATATATTGGAGTGGAAATTACAATGCTTCAGAAAAAGACTTTGGTAGTTAACTTGTATGCGCCTAATGGAGCTAAAGAATTTTTTTTAAAGACTTGACAAACAAATTGGATCAAGTGAATTATGAGCAGTTAATTTTGGCAGGGGATTTTAATGGTACGGTTAATAATAAATTGGACAGGAAATCTGAAAAGAAGGATGAGAAGATTGGGAAATTACCAAAAAAAAAATTAAATTGATGGAACAAGAGAAACTAGAAGATGTTTGGAGAAAATGGAATCCTAAAGTTAAAGACTTTACTTTTTATTCCAATCGTCACAATTCTTTTTCCAGAATAGATATTTTTTTTAAATACAATTTATTATTGGATATATCACATGTTCATACAATTTAAACAAACCAATACATATCCATTTTTCTTTCTCCCTCTCCCCCCAAACAAGGCTTCCCACACTGCTCCAACCCCCTTGATATTTCTCTTATACAATTACATTTACTACTAAACATATTTCTTTTACTAATGGTAACAATTCAAAGATCTGAGTCTCTTTCCACTTCTCCTCAATAGCTGTCAAAACAAATCAAACCACGTTTTACATCCCAATTCTTCAACAAGTATTCTTGAAAGTCTTTCCAGTCTCCGAAAAAGGTTTCTGTCTTCTTCATTGTTTAATTTTCTTGTTAATTTGTCCATTTCTGCCATAAACAACGTCTTTTTAATCCATTCCCATGTTTCAGGTACTTTATCTTGTTTCCAACATTGAGCAAAAGTCAGTCTAGCTGCTGTAATCAAGTACCATAGTAGTGTTCTCTTGGCTACATTTATTTCTTCCATTTTAAGACCTAACAATAACATCTGTGGGTCTTTCTTAAAAGTACATTTCAATTTTTTTTGTATCTCATTGTGGATCTCAGTCCAATACTTTACTGCTTTATCACATGTCCACCACGTATGGTAAAAAGACCCTTCATGTTTCTTACATTTCCAACATTTGTTAGACATACTTTCATTTATAATAGCAATTTTTTTAGGCGTCATATACCATCTGTACATCATTTTATAACAATTCTCTTTAACATTTACACAAGTTGAAATTTTCATTGACTTTTCCCACAAATATTCCCAAGATGTCATTAATATCTCATTATTAATATTTACCGCCCATTTTATCATTTGCTCTTTTACAATTTCATCCTCAGTATACCATTTCAATAAAACCTTGTACAGTTTAGAAATCATTTTTTTACCTTTCTCAAGCCATACAGTTTCAATTTCAGTGTTATTTTCTCTAAAACCATATTCTCTTTTATCGGTCTTAAATAAGTCATAAATCTGTCTATACTTCAACCAATCATATTCAAATTCCACATCAAATCTGTCTTTTAACACAAAGTTTTTCCCTTCTAATTTTAAAAGACTTTTATAAGGTAGCCAATCTAACCCTTGATTTCTTGAATATGGATTAATCACTTCTGCTGGTACTATCCAAAGTGGTCTTTCTTCTGAGAAGAATTTTCTATATCTCATCCAAGTCTCGAACAGTGATCGTCTTATGAAGTGGTGTTTGAAAAATTTATCTATTTTTACTTTTCCATACCATAAATATGCATGCCATCCAAACTTGTTATCATGCCCTTCTAGAGCCAATAACTTTTTATTTTCTAAATTAATCCACTGTTCCAACCATGTTAAACAGACGGCATCATAATACAGTCTTAAATTTGGTAGTTGTAGACCTCCTCTTTCCTTTGCATCACATAAAATTTTCATTTTAATCCTTGGCTTTCTTCCTGCCCATACAAATTTCGATAGTTCTTTCTGCCACGTATCCAGTATTTTCCTTTGTTTTAATATTGGAATAGCTTGAAATAAAAACATCAAACGCGGCAAAACATTCATTTTTACAGTTGCAATTCTTCCCAATAACGATAGATTCAAGGTATCCCATTTCTTCATGTCTTGTTGAATCCTGTGCCAAACCTTTTCATAGTTATTTTTGAACAAATCAATGTTTTTCATGGTCAATTCAATTCCTAAATATTTAGTCTTTGTAACTACTTCACATTGAATTTTCTCTTGAAGTTCTGTTTGTCTTTGTTTCATCATATTTTTGCACATCACTTTGGTTTTACTTTTATTAACGTAGAATCCCGCAACTGATCCAAATTCTTCAATTTTTTCCATCAATTGTGGTATTTTGTCGATTGGATCTTGAATCATAAACATTACATCGTCTGCAAATGCCCTGTATTTATATGCAAAACCTTTCACTGTGAGTCCTTCAATGCTGTTATCTTTTCTTATCGCTATCAATAATATTTCCAATATCCAAATAAACAACAACGGGGATAACGGGCAGCCTTGACGTGTTCCCTTTTGAACTTGGAAGAAATCTGTTCTTTCTTTATTTATATTCAAAGCTGCTCTCTGTTCTGAGTAAATTGCCACAATCATGTTTAGAAAAGACTGTCCTATATCCATTTTTTCAATAACTTGCAGCATAAACTCCCAATTTAAATTGTCAAAAGCTTTTTCCGCATCTAAAAAGAGGAATCCAACTTCTTTTTCTGGATGTTTGTCATAGTATTCGATTGCATCAATCACCACTCTTAAATTGTCTCTAATCTGTCTATTTGGTAAAAAACCAGCTTGTTCTTCCGCTATAGTATCTTTCAGATATTTTTTCAGTCTTTCTGAAATAATTTTCGCAAATAATTTGTAATCATTATTTAATAGCGATATTGGTCTATAATTCTTTACTTCAGTTAAATCCAAACCTTCTTTGGGTATCAATGAAATATTTGCTTCTTTCCATGAATCTGGGATCCGTTTAGTCTTTCTTATCTCGTTCGACGGAAGTACTAAGATAGGGGTTAGCTCCTCCTTAAATTTCTTATAAAACTTTGCTGTAAAGCCATCTGGACCTGGAGCTTTGCCCAACTTTGCGTCTTCTATTGCCATTGTCACCTCTTCCTTTGTTACTAAACCATTTAATAACTCTTTAATTTGTTTTCCCAGCTCTGAAACTTCAATAGTCTCCAAATATTTCTTAATTTTCTGTTGGTCAATTCCTTTCTTTTTGAACAGTTTGGCATAGTATTTGAAGAAGACTCTTTTTATACCTTTCAAATTCATAACATCCTTTCCGTCTTCAGTAATTTTACTTATAAAATTCCTTTCTTTTCTATTTTTCAATTGCCACGCTAAAAATTTTCCTGGTTTATTTGCACCCTCAAATGCTTTTTGCTGTAATTTCTTCAGATTCCAATATAATTCTCTATTTAGTAGAACATTCAATTGATCCTGCAGAAAGTGGATCTCTTTAATAATCTTTTTCTTCCCTGGCCTTTTCTTTAATTCCTTTTCTTTTTGTCTAATTTTTTCATGAAGGTCGTTTTGTTGTTGCATCCTTTGTTTTTTATCTTTAGAATTCAAAGAGATAAGCAAACCTCTCATTACTGCTTTGTACGTGTCCCGTACGACTTGTATATCACTACCTTTATTTAAATTCAGTTCAAAAAAACTTTTCGTTTCTTTTTTAAAGTTTCATTAATTAATTTTTGGTCCAATAAGTCCTCATTAATTCTCCAATATAATTGTTTAGGTTTTTCTTTAGATATCCAAAGTAAACGGTTGTGATCTGAGTTGGTTTTCGGTAAAATTTCTATTTTGTAGGTTTTTTTGCGCCATCTCCTCTGACATCCAAATCATATTGATTCTAGAAAAGGAGTTATGTCTGTTAGAATAAAATGTATAATCCTTTGTCTTAGGGTTCCACTTCCTCCAAACGTCTTCTAGTTTCTCTTGCTTCATTAGCTGGAAAAATTTTTTTGGCAGCTTTCCAACCGCCTCTCCACTTGCTTTGGACTTTCTGTCCAATACATTGTTCACTGTGCCATTGAAATCTCCTGCAAGGACTATTTGATCATAATTTAAACAGTCCAACTCTTTAGTCAAATCATTAAAAAAAGTCTCTTTTGCCCCATTGGGTGCATATATATTTACAAGCAATGTCTTTTTTCTATTCATCATTAATTCCACGCCAACATATCTTCCTTCTTTGTCTGAGAAGATTTGTTTAGGTTCCAATTCTTTGGTAATGTATATCACTGTTCCTTTTTTCTTATTAACTGCTGATGAATGAAATTCTTCTCCCAATTTTTTATTAACCAAATATTTATTATCTTGTTTTCTGATATGTGTTTCTTGCAAACAAATTATGTTACATTTTTGTTTCTCTAGCCAATGATTCACTAATCTTCTTTTGCTTGGTGAATTTAGTCCATTTATGTTCCAAGATAAAAATTTGTAATCCATAGTTGTTTTGAATTAAATATCTTTGAAATCATCAAAGTTGTTCTCTTTGAATCTGTAGATGTCTCCTTCCGTTTTAAGAGTAAATCTCACCGAATTGTATGTAAATGATAATCCATATGGAATCTCCCATCTAAACCTGATACTCATTTCTTTTAACCTATCTGTTAGTTTCTTGAATTTCTTTCTGTCTTGTAAGATCGATCTCGGAATTTCTCTCAAAATTATTATTTTTTTCCATTAATTTCCAACGGTTGTGTAAATTGCTTCTTGAAAACGTCTTCCTTCATTTTAGTAGTCACAAATTGAACAATCACATCTCTGGGTAATTGCTTTCTCTTGGCATACGCTGAATTTACTCTGTAAATCAGGTCAAAGTCTGGATCCAAGTCTCCAACATCTTCCCCTATGTAAGTTGTCAATGTGTTAATTACTAGGGCCCGTAAATCTTGATCTTCCTCCTCTTCGATTCCTCTCAATCTCAAGTGGTTCTGAGTGGCCCTATATTCCATCATGGACTCCAGTCTTGTATTTTCTGACAGGGTTCTTTTAACTTTCTGTTCCATTTCTTCTGATTTTGTCACCAGACTTTTAACCTCTTTTTTAACTTTTTCTGTATCTTTTTTTATCCCGGCCACTTCTGTTAGTACCAGTTCTTTTAGCTCTTCCATATTTTTTTCTGTACTTGGACTTGGACTTGTTCTATTTGCTCCAGTTGTATTTGCAGCTGTTGTTGCAACTGTTGTTGCAGCTGTGATTCTATTTGCTTTCCCAAACTCTGCACCACTTCAGTTATCCATTTCTCCATTGCTTCCATGGCAGCCTGCCACTCTTTTTTTCCTTTGCAGTCATTCTTGGACTAGGTGATGAGGCAGCCCTTGGTCTTGACCTCAAATCCGTCTTGAAAGCGAGTTCAGGGCTAATCGATCTTTATATTAGCAATCCTCATGCCAAATCGCCACCTTTATAACTTCTTCCAGTGCTTTTTCGGCTTAAAAATAACTTTTTAAAATTTAGTCCTCCTCAAAATGGCGGGCACAATTTCTCTATGATTTTCTGGCTAGAGTAGGCTCCTTCAGAACTTCCTGTTTATCTGTCCGTCACTGTAATCCAACTTCCAGTGCCACACTCTAAAACGTCCTTCTACTTCCAGCACAGCAACATCGAAAACATCCACTCTAGCCTACTTCCTGTATCATAGAATCACAGTCAGTTTCGTTTCTGCTACGCAAAGTTTAGTCTTAGCTGACCACAGGAATGCAAAACAAAGTTACTTTTCAGCCGTTTTCTCTAAAGGAAAGCTTTCTTTTTACTTTTAAATCAAGCGGATTAGTTCATTGAAGCTTTTTACACTTATCCGAACGTTTAGTTTTTGCCTTCTTCTTTAAACCGGTAAGCAATTGTTCATTTGTTACCTTGCTTGTAATCTCGGGGTTTCGCAGTGCTTCTTCTGTAACCGATGTTAAGCTTGATGTTAAAGAGGCCGGTAGATGACGGATTTATGCTGAATTCTCAGCCCAGCTGGTATCTGTAGTGCTGATTTGCAACTGCCCTCTTCGCGGAGGGAGATCAAGGTGTAAACAAGCCTCCTCCGAGGCTTATCCACACCGATCTCAACCCCCTCTCAGGCTTGGCTGCTTGTTTGCCACTCCCCCGCCTGGGGAGTGCTGTGTTGGGCCAGGTAAAGCCCAAACTGTCGCCAGATACTGCTGTCCACTCTGCTCAAATCGCAAAGTGTGTCAATTCACCATTTTAACTCCGGCCGGAAGCCTTTTTCCAGAATAGATATGATTTGGATGTCAGGTGAAATGACATTAAAAACCCAGAAAGTGGAGATTTTGCCAAAGACTAATTCCGATCACAATCCGGTGATTTGGACGTTAAAAGAAAAAGCTAAACAGTTTCATTGGAGAATAAATTAAGATCTATTGGATAAGAAGAAAATAATTGAGATATTACGTAAGGAGACTCAGTCATTTTTTCAATTGAATTTGAATCAAAACGTTAAAATACAGATTGTTTGGGATACATACAAGGCTGTGATGAGAGGATTACTTATATTGTTGAACGTGGAGGATAAGAAACAGAATATAAAGCAGCAAAAGGAGTTGCAAGAAAGAATTCAGCAAAAAGAAAAAGAATTGAAGAAGAGACCTGGAAAAAGAAAATTATTAAAGGAATTCAAATTTTACAAGAGCAATTGAATGTGATACTTAATCGGGAACTTTATTGGAACTTAAAGAAATTACAACAAAAATCCTTTGAAGGAGCAAATAAACCAGGAAAATTTCTGGCATGGCAATTGAAAAATCGAAGCGAGAAAAGGTTAATAAACAAGATTATTGAAGAAGGTAAAGAAACTGTGGATATGAATGGTATAAAAAGAGGTTTTTTAAGTATTATGCGAAGTTATTTCAAAAAAAGAATATAGACTCTGAAAAAATTAAAAAATATTTGGACATGGTAGAAATTTCAAAGATTGGAATAAAAATTAAGGAAATGTTGAATGAGCCAATCCAAAAAGAAGAAGTTTATAAGGCAATAGAAGATGCTAAATTGGGGAAAGCTCCAGGCCCAGATGGATTTACAGTGAAATTTTATAACAAGTTAAAAGAGGAACTAACCCCAACGTTGGAACTTCTAGCAAATGAGATACAGGCGACTAAAGTGATACCCGAGACATGGAAGGAAGCCAACATATCACTCATACCAAAAGAAGGACAGGACTTAACAGATGTTAAGAATTACAGACCAATTTCTTTACTTAATAATGACTATAAGTTGTTTGCCAAAATAATTTCAGAAAGACTGGAAAATTATTTGAAAGATGTTATAACCGAAGAACAAGCCGGTTTTTTACCAAATAGACAAATTAGGGACAATCTAAGGACGGTGATAGATGCCATTGAATATTATGATAAACATCCAGAAAAGGAGGTTGCTTTCCTATTTGTAGATGCAGAGAAAGCCTTTGATAATTTAAATTGGGACTTTATGTTTCAACTGATGGAGAAAATGGATATTGGACAGCCCTTTTAAAACGTAATTAGGGCGATTTATTCAGAACATCATTAAACGTAAATAAAGAGATGACAGACTATTTCAAGGTGCAAAAAGGTACTAGGCAAGGTTGCCCACTATCCCCTTTATTGTTTATCTGGGTTTTGGAGGTACTGTTGGCAAAGATAAGAGAAGATAAGGATATAAGGGGACTTACAATTGGAGGTTTTATGTATAAATATAGGGCATTTGCGGACAATGTAATGTTTTTGATTGAAGATCCAGTAATTAATTTACCATTGTTGATGGAAAAGATCAAGGAATTTGGAGATTTGGCAGGATTTTACGTCAATAAGAACACAACAAAGGTGTTGTGCAAAAATATGACAAAAGAGAAACAGCAGGAATTGCAAGAATCAATACAATGTGAAGTGGTAAAAAACCAAAATATTTAGGAATTGAGTTGACAATGAAGAACATAGATCTTTTTAAGAACAACTACGAAAAGATTTGAAGCAAAATTCAACAAGATATAAAAAAATGGGACACTTTGAATCTGTCATTAATGGGAAGAATTTCGGTGGTTAAGATGAATATTTTACCGCGTTTAATGTTTTTATTTCAGACGATTCCGATAGTGAAGGACTGTAAAGTATTGAACTCATGGTAGAAAGAAATTTCAAAATTTGTCTGGGCTGGAAGAAAACCGAGGATTAAAATGAAGATTCTATGTGATGCAAAGGAAAGAGGAGGATTCCAACTTCCTAATTTTAGACTGTATCATGATGCGGTGTGTTTGACTTGGTTGGCTCAATGGGTTAATTTGGACAATAGAAAAACATTGGCATTAGAAGGACATGACCGTAAATTTAGTTGGCACACTTATTTATGGTATGACAAATGCAAAATGACCTGGATGAGATATAAAAGATTTTTTTTTTAATGCAAGACCACTATGGATAGTACCGGCTGAAGTAATTAAACCACTTTCAAGACATAAAGGTGAAGACTGGATACTTTATAGAGATATTTTGATGGTAGAAGGGAACAGTTTTGCGATGAGAGCTAGAGAGGAACTGAAATTTGAATATGATTGGTTAAACTACAGATGGATTTATGATTTATTTAAGGCTGACAAAAAGAGATATGGCTTCAGGAAGGAGAATAATGAAATTGAAAATGTGTGGGCGGAAGAGAGGAAAAAATGATTTCAAAAATTTATAAAGTTTTATTCAAATGGTATACTGAGGATGAGATTGTAAAAGAACAGATGGTAAAATGGGCTATAAATGTAAATAGAGAAATAGATATGTCAACTTGGGAGGGGTTGTGGAAAAGTCAATTAAAATTTCTACATGTGTCAATGTGAAAGAAAATTGTTATAAAATGATGTATAGGTGGTATATGACACCTAAAAAAATTGCTAAAATGAATGAGAACATGTCTAACAAATGTTGGAAGTGTAAAAAAAAGGAAGGCTCATTTTATCATATGTGGTGGACTTGTGATAAAGCGGTAGCCTATTGGACAGAGATTCATAATGAAATTCAGAAGATTATGAAGTGTACCTTGAAAAAACAACCTGAAATGTTACTTTTGGGTTTGAAAATGGAAGAGATTAACCCCCCAAAAGAACATTGTTGTGCTATCTGATTACAACAGCAAGAATGACTTTTGCCCAATTTTGGAACCAAGAAAAAATACCAGAAAAATGGGATTGGTTAAAGAAGATGCTTTTTATGGCAGAAATGGATAAACTGACAAAGAAGCTTTTTTCTGTTGTAAAACTCTCCTAAAGAGGAGAGAATTTTATTGCTTTTAATACAGAAAAAGGAAGGGTATATAGAGGGATCAAAAAAAGAGGTGAGTGAAGTCACTATTAGTATATTAATCTTTTTGTTAGTATATATAAAGTTCTTGGCTTCTTCCATGGTTGACCGATCTTCTTTCAGTTTACTGTGAGTCAAAAATAAACCTGTTAGTTAGATTAGTAGAGTCCTTTGGGGTTAATTATTGATATAATCCATCTTTACGCTTCACGAACAAATGTTTATATTTTGGGTTGTCTCCTTTCAAGTCTCTCAGATTGTATGATGGGCCCTTCTTTGCTCTTCCATCTTCTGATTCTTCTTCTCCTCCTCCGGGCCACTGTCATCTTCGCTGCTTGACATTGTCCATTTGGTGAGTTCTGCATCTTCCTCTGAGCTGGCGTGCCTCTTCAAAAATTCTTGAGCTTTGAAGATGGAGTCAATTTTCTCTTTTTTATCCTTAATTTTAAAGACCAATCCTTCTGGGATCCACCATTTGTAGCTAATTTGGAGGGTGTGGCGTCGCGCGGCTGCAAATGGACACCTAATTCTTGAGCTCCTTGGCAAACCTCCCCTGCAAGCTTCCTGCAGCCGTTAAATTTGCTTATCGCTCTCACAGGGCATGGGAAAACCAGCCGAAACACTGGAGCAACTCCTAAAATTAAAACAAGGTCTGTTTTTCTCCTAATCGCAACGTTTCTCCTCCCGGGCCCAAAATCGCTGAGAAATCCAAGATGGCGGACGGAGCTGAGGAGCTCCCTAATGAGGGTTTATCTGTAACCCGAAATGAATTCTTTGAAACTTTGCAAAGTTTAGAAAAAAACATGGCTGCGATTACAGCAGAACTAATAAAGCCGATTGCTGACCAAATATCAGACTTTCAGAAATTGCTTGATAAGGTAGCCCAAACAGCCGATTCGGCATTGGAAGCAAGCATTGCAACACAGGAGGACACCAGGTTTCTGCTAAAACGAGAGGAGTGGGCCACAGAGAAGCTTATTGCCCTTGAGAACCAACTTCGTTCCCACAACCTCAAATTCAGAGGCTTCCCCGAGAAAGTGGAAGAAAATAAAGAAATTTCAACCTTCATTGCTTCCTGGTTAGCTACTACTCTGCAAACTGAACCTGGAATAGCACCACTGCTAGATTATGCATACAGAATGGGACCACTTTTACAGCATAAACCAAGAGACTGGCCATGCGACATAGTGGTAAGGTTCACATCCCTACGCACAAAACAAGCAGTGCAAGCTCAAGCAAGACAAACTGGTCACCTTTTATTTCAAAATATTAAAATCTTGGTAATGCAAGATCTATCCCAAGAAACTTTGCTTCAACGACGCATACTCAAACCTATCACTACAATGCTGTCTAAAGCTAAAATCAAATACAGATGGGTCTCCTATTGTAGATTACAAGTTAAGCATCAAGACCATGTCTTAAATGCATCAGACCTGGACTCGGGACTTGTACTCCTTAAAGCACTACGCCTGGATCTTCCTGACACTGAATCACAAGAAGAAGAACAGCAAAGAAAGTCACGCACCACTTTCAATTGGCGCAGACCTAAAAAACGCTATGCAAGATAAATTTGATTGCTCAGAAGAAGCTGACTTACACCTATAGACATCTCAATAGAATCACACAGATTAACGGCTGCATTTCATTTTAGCCTTTTGTTATTAGCATATGTTAAGGGGGAGGAGAGGGGCAATACTGTATTTTAGCCCAACAGTTCTTTATTGTTTACAAGGCAATAACTTTTATTGCCAACTTTATTCTTCAAACACTCTCAAGCAAATAGCTTATTTTTTTTTTCCCTATAAGTAAGGGACTGTGAAGCCAGATGTTGACCTCACGATGGTTTAAAATTTATCTGTTTATGGTGGTTAACTTTCTTCTCGCTTTTTTATGTTGTTATACTAATCTAATCTGCAGAAAACTTCTCTGGTCTCACAAGGCTCGACTGATGCCTGCAGGCTTTGAAGCAACATCGTGGTTTTGGTCTGAGGTACATCTTACAATGCTATGGAACCTTATTTTGGTAATAGGCAAATATGTTATTGTTACAATCCTCCCTATTATGAGTATTGACCACCCTTATGGCAAGTAATTCAATTAAATTTGTATCTGCTAATTGTAGAGGTTTGAACAACTTAATTAAGAAAAAACGTGTTGTTAATAATCTTCTGAAACAGGGTGCAGAAATTATATTCCTACAAGAAACTCACTTAAACAAAAAACAGAATATGGTCTTCAACACCCCTAAACTCTCCCAGCAATACCTGGCGGCTGGCACAACGAAATCTAGAGGAGTTGCCATCCTACTTCATAGAAATATCAGATACAATCTAGACAAAATTTGCAAGGATCCGCTAGGTAGATATATTTTTTTTAAAGGATCTTTGAATGGAGAGAGGCTGACCTTAGTTTCCCTTTATGCCCCAAATGCTGGTCAAATTAATTTTTTAAAGGAAACTTTAACTAAACTAACAGAATTTAGTGACGACCCTTGCATAATAGGCGGGGACTTCAATTTTATTGCTAATTCCTTTTTAGATAGGTCTAGGCTTAAAACGGGTAGCATCCCCTTCAGTAAATCCATATCTGATTATGATACTCAACTAACGGCTTTGTTTGCGCGATTTCATTTAAGTGATTTATGGTGCATTCAACATGGTCATGAAAAAGACTACACTTATTACTTCCCCAGATATAACGTGCATACTCACATTGATTTTATTTTGGTGTCTACAAGCATAAGCAATCTGTTCCCTGCTGCAGACATAGGAGTCAAGCTCTGGTCAAACCACTCTCCAGTGCTTTGCTGTATGCAAAATAATGAGCATACTCCACGCAATCATGTTTGGAAATTGGACAGTACACTTTTATTAATACCTACAATAGCAGAAAATATTGGAAAAGATATACAGGAATATTTTGAGTTTAATTCTTTGTGTGGTACGCCTCAGAATATAATTTGGTATGCTTTCAAAGCAGTTCTTCAGGGAAAGATAATTGCAAATGCCAGTTCCTATAAAAAAGAGAAAGAAAGGTTAAGACAAGACATTATTAGTAATATAGAAAAACTAGAAAGCGATTTTAAAAAACACTGTAAACGGAAAACTTATCAAAAACTTTTACTTGAACGTAAAAAATTAGAAGCTATGGAGGTCTCTAAAATTCAAAAAAGCTTTTATATATTAAGCAAAAATATTGGTTTTCCGGCCCAAGAGCTCTGAGAATGTTGGCCTGGAAAGTGCGCAAAAAAAATGCGAAAAATATGATACAAGCTATTAGAGATATAACAGGCACTTTGAAATTTGCAACCACAGATATTAAAGATAGTTTTATTAAATATTACAAATCTTTGTATGCCTCAATGAAACCTCAGGATGCTAAAATCGATCAATTTTTTGCCAAATACCCCCTGCAAAATATTTTAACTGAGAGTCACAAAAATTATTTGGAGCAGCCAATTACCGCTTTGGAAATTCAAAATACAATTACCGCACTCAAGAACAATAAGACCCCAGGTATTGATGGCTTTACAGCCGAGTTCTATAAGAAATTTAATCCCTTAATAGCTCCACACTTAACTGAGATTTGTAATAATGTTATTCATTCTGGAATAATGCCTCCTTCCTGGGACATTGCTAAAATAATATTGATTCCTAAAAAAGGAAGTGTCAGAAGCCCTAACTTAGTCAGCCAAACACCAGGTCTTGTTGTTCAAGCAAGAATAGTGTTTATTGTTAAGCTGCAATGGAAAGGTTACTGGAGCAGATACATTGTTCAGAATAACTTGGTTACACAAAGCAGGCAGTTATACAGGAAAGGGGTGAATGGGGACCCCCCGTCTCTACCAATCAGGAATAACATGCGAATGGGAATCGAAAGTTACTACGCTAATGAAGTTCCCACCGCCCCCATTATTCTCAGCAAAACTGCAGCTTTGAAAGCGATAGGAAAGCTCGCAGCCTGTCTCCTCCAAGGTCAGAATGTTAAGTCTACCCAAGATAGAGCCTGCCAGAGTCACATTCCATTCTCACACACCAGGTGCATAAATCTACACCCCCACGATCCCAACCTCCCGCCCTCCACGCCGCCATGGCGCCCATAGCCATCCTCCCCCTCCATCCATCATGGCAGGACTACTTGACATGCAGCCCTCTCGAAAACAAATCTACCCCTTTGGCTTGTGGGGGTACAGTTTGTGAAAAGCCCGGATCATCCGGGGGCCAGAACATTTTCCGCCCGCACCCACTCCCTCTGTTCAGGCCCAAAATCAACCCATTCCACCAGATAAAACAAGCGATTGCGAGAGATCTTAGAGTTCAAGATTTGCGAAACTTCGTAGTGAGGTTCCCCCCACCAACAGCGGAGGCGGGGCGGGTTGCTTCGGTCTCCATTTGTTCTCCTCGGGCGCCCGGCGTAGAAGCCTTACATGAAAGACAGGATGAACAGACTTTAGAGATTTAGGCAAGGCAAGTTCCACAGTCACATTGTTAATAACTCTCACAATCTCAAAAGGTCCAACAAATTTCCAACCGAGCTTGCAACTCGGTTGAATGCCACGTAAATTTTGTGTGGACAAATAAGCAAACTCCCCACACTTAGGAACCCAGGATAGGTTGCGTTTCTTGTCCGCCTGGGTGTTATAGGCCTCTTTTGCATCCTCCAGAGTCTTGGCTAAAGATGACCATGCCGCCTGCAACTGTTTGCACCAGTCTCCAGCATCTCCCGCCGGGAGGTCGGGAGAATTCAAAAATGGCAAAGGCGGGGCGTCATATCCATGGACCGCCTTAAAAGGGGACACCCCCGTCGAAGAGTGCTGAGTATTATTGTAACAGAACTCAGCCAAAGGCAAAAGGGAGTGCCAATTGTCCTGCTGAAAATTTGTAAAACACCGTAAGTATTGTTCAAGGGTTTGGTTCACACGTTCAGTTTGCCCATCGGTTTCCGGGTGGTATGCACTGCTGACCCCCGCTCCACCCCAAGCAGTGACATTAATTCACTCCAGAAATGCGAAACAAATTGAACCCCCCTATCCGAGATTACTTTAGCAGGTAAAGTGTGGAGCCTCACGACGTGTTGCAAGAACGCTGAGGCTAGTTTCTTGGCAGTGGGGACGGAGGCAAACGGAACGAAGTGGGCCTGCTTAGTAAACAGATCCACTATCACCCAGATGACAGTATTTCCCCCACTAGGGGGTAAGTCAGTAATAAAGTCCATAGAGATCACTTCCCATGGACGAGCCGGCGTGGGGAGGGGTTTTAGAGCTCCTGGGGGTACCGGGTCTTGGGTCTTTGTGACCGACCGACGAATCTCCGCGTTAAGCCCCAACTTGTAGTACTCCACGAAGGTCCCATCTTGCACCCCTCGGATTTTAGCTGCACATCTGCGAAACTCCGCTGTATAATCCCTTACCGATCTAGCGCCTTGCTTGATGGCCCGGATTGTTGCTCTGGCCGTCTTATTTGCGTTCACATCCTCGAATTGCTCTTTCATGGCCCACATGAAGGAGTCGATTTCCCTCAGCTCCCGCCCGTCAGCCTGGTGAAGCCCGACATACCAGTCCGCTGCCGCGCCTTTCAAATGGGATGCTATGACATCTACCATGCGGTCTTCGCGTTGAAACAGGTGGCCCCAGGTTTCGATAAATCTCTCAGCCCTCACAAGGAAGAAAGGGAACTTTTCTGGGTCTCCATCAAAGTCCGCATCAAGAAGTTCCGCAGGTTTCGGTGGCAAAAACCCCCATGGGCGAGGGGGTGGCTGCCCCGGCGGCCCCTGCGGTCCCGGCCCCCGGGCTGAGGAGGGGGTAGAGCTGGTACGTTCTGCTGGTCTGGACCTGGCGCCGGACATTGGTCTTGGGGAGGTTGATCGGGTGGTTCCTCCCGTCGTTGCCGCTCTCGCTCTTCCCGGATGCCCTCCGCGATCATCTGGGGAATGCGGGCGAGGGATTCATCCAAGAAGCGCATCAAGCGGTCTTGGCTTGGCTCCCCACTCCACCTCCGTCTCACCACGACGCCTTCCAGGTCCTCGGAGTCTCGGCCGGTGTCTTCCATACCCTCGGCCGTAACCAGTCTACGGACTGATCTCTCGGTGTGCCTCACCCTCACCGATGCTCTTGGGGTTCCAAACCACGTTTCATGGGTTTCTGCCAGGGGCTTCACCCAGTCTCGTCTGTGTTTGACTCGAGTGGTCACCCCACCATAAGCTGCCCCATACGGATCCCCGTAGGGCCCTCCGAGTCGTACTCCTGGCCCCGTGTCACCGGCACATAGGTGTCAGGGGTCTCCGCGGGTACGTTCTTATCAAGAGGTTTCTTATCCTCCTTCTTTTCATCTTCGATCGGGAGAGTGTCTTCTTCACCGCCACTCATTTTGAGCCACGGGTTTCCGACCAGTCCCGAAAATTGATGATTCTGAACAAACTGTCAGAAGCCCTAACTTAGTCATCCAAACACC